>JAQGBY010006874.1:0-12477 GCA_034698785.1 Mycogona germanica | reverse complement strand
CGCCAGCCCCCATCACCCTCTTCTTGCTAGGCCAACCAAAGTATACATATCCTCATGAGACGCACGATACACTCAAATTTTGCACTCTGAAAGTGAGTGTGTGTGTGGTGGACTCCCTATACGTGTCTTTCGCTAATTAGTAGGTGACGGTAATTTGTCAAAACGTATTCCTGGTAGGGGCGCTGCGGGCAATGCGATTGTAAATGGTTCAGTTTTGAGTTTTGACGCCGATCTCAAGAGGATGTGCGCGGTCACGTAAGTAGCGCACTTGTCAGAGGGGGTTTAGGATTTTTCTTTTTTAATTTCAGGATTATCAACGATCAATTGGTTCCACCGTCCTCCTCCTCATCCTCTTCCCCTTTCTCCAAAACCACGCCACCATCACCACCACCCTCTCTCTCTACAGGAAAGAAATATTCCGCGTATGTCGTTGCTTTGTCATGTTAATTCACGCATGGAGAGATCGCACCACTACTGATTTCTTCAATTTATTTTGTGAAATTTTCAATCTGTATTTCATCTTATGATTGGATTATACACTTGCAGTCGACGAGACTGTGAGTCTTTAAAAAAAACGAAATTTCAAACTTGCCTAAGAAGTATTAGAAATTCAAAATAGAGTATCAGCCGATGGTAGTAATACTAAAATATATAAATTGATTGGTGGACTGCAATTGAGGGTCGTCGATCAACAAAGCCGACATCTGATCACTCATTACAGGCTTTTGACGTCACTTAAAAGCAATTGAAGATTTGCGAAACACAAACGAATGAACACCTCAAACTCATCTTTTTAATTATTTCAATTTCTTGATTCGTGACGAAAGCTTTAGGCGAGTTTAATCGTTTGTCTTTGTGTTTCGCAAATCTTCAATTTCTTTAAGTGACGTTAAGTTAGTTACCTGTAACAAGTGAGGATCAGAAGTAAACTTTGTTGATCGACGACTTTGTTACCGACACTTGATTGCAGTCCATCAATCAATTTTATATAATTTGTTGAAGCATTAGTTTATATTTTCTCGCATAAATTTACAGTTTGCCTGGTATAATCAATTAAAGATATTGTCTCTTAAAATTAATTGGCCGCATTGCAAATACGAATCTGTAACAATTGCCAAACAACACTTGGGACACCGACGTTTATCCAATCAAGATTTCCAGTAGGCATTCTTCCACGAAGTTGGGGGAATTCTTAACTACAGCGTACGGGTTTTAAATTATAAATATTGCCCCTTCGCGTCACTAACCACAAACTAGCCCTCCCCGATGCCATCAAGTCTGTGTATACTCTACGCTCCCGCGGGCTCCCAGATACATGCACTGTATATATACAGTATATAGACGCGTGATTTACATTTGTACGATAAGTCTGCAGATGCTGCTGCTTGCTTACACGAGAGATATAAAAACCTAACAAATTCTGTCATTGATTGTTTGCCAGCAGCAGCAAAGCGCCCCAGCGCAAACAAATACCAGCACGGCCGCAGCGCGCGTAATGACGTTTCTCATATGGATGGCCTCATGCAGCGGGCCAAAGTGCGTGTTGTATTTTTTTTTGGATAGCCGAGCCGAGGAGGAATTAAAAACTATTTTGGACAGGCCACGTTGTCCACGAAAAGATAGTGCCATCTCTTACGAGCATCTTAGATTTTTTCTACACTGATTTTGGACTTCGCGGGTGGAGAAAGAATGGTTTGCCCGTTGATAAAAAATGGAGACTCAACCATTCACTACACTGGAGAAGATCGGCTCCTCAGAAGCCGATCATCGTCGTCGCAAAGGAGCGAAAAAATCGCAGCTTTATGTTGTAAACCGAAAAATCACTGTTTCGTGGAGCGGCTCCATGGAGCGTTTGTCGCTCCGCTCCCATCTCGTGATATAGAAGCTCCCATCTATTCGTATTGAAGGAAACTGTTGTAAAGAGAGCCTCGCATGGGATCCGTTTACTGAGCGCCTTCTGTGCGCTCACTCACGGCTCCGCTCCGCTCTCCATCAGCGCCAATGGACAACAAGAAGAGCGCTCAGTTCCGTTTACTGAGCGCCTTCTGTGCGCTCACTCACGGCTACGCTCAGCTCTCCATCAGCGCCAACGTCGTAACAAGATCGCTCAGTTTCCATGCATCAGCGCCTCTACTCACAAATATTTTCATTAAATTTACGTGCAGCCGCGCCATCTTGTGAGCAAATATTACAATGGCGTGTGAATGGAGCACTGCATCACTCCATTAGGCTCTCGCGACGGGAGAAGATCGGCTCCAAAGGAACCGATCTTCGGTGTTAACGCCCCCTAGCATGTTGTAGAATGGATAACAGATCTTTTGAACTCCTGTAGACTTAGTTGAATGGAACAAAATAAGTTGACAAAGGTATGAAATGAATTTATAGAGTCGATGTTTAATTTGGGAATAAATAATCTGACTATCGCTTGCGAAAGCTGTGCAAACACGATTCTGGCACTAGTTTGGTAAAATTCATTTCACCAAACCATTGCCACAATTTTTTGATCATCTTCGTCCCACCGGTCTGTGGCCGGAAACTGAAATCAAAAATTGACCAAAGAACCTTTAAAATACTGTTCAACGTGAGCTTTATACGTATATTAGACAGAGAGCAGAAAATTTTGGATGCCCTCCCCCAGAAGTTACTTGCGAACATTCTTAAATAGTTAAATGTGTGATGTGGCTTACCACCTTTTAGGATCAAAGCCCCCCCTCCCCCCAGGGACAACCTAGTAATTTTGCCAAAGCCCTAAGCTGCCTATAGGAAAGAGATCGACTTGAGACCAGAGTTAACCATCTAAAAAAAAAGCCAGTCTTTGTCAAAAAAATGTTTTTGCCCCCCCCCCCACTTCATATGCAAGGAACGAATGCATAAACCCATTTTTTTAAAAGAATACTTCCAATGCATTACAGGTGGTCATGCACCAAAACATGTATGACAAATTTATGACGGTTGCCAAAGACTTTCCAAAGAAGCGTGTCTGGACGAGGCTTAATCTCTCTCACGGCTTCGGACCCGTCCAACCAACCACACACGTACACACCAGGACGTGTCTACGCAGGATTTATGGTCTGGAATAAATATACGATAAATACAAACTCGCGTGATAAATGTTTTTCGAAAGAAAGAATTAATCCGAACGCTATCAATCATAAAACCGTGAAGTTACGGATTTTTAAGGAGGGCGCTATGTAGCGGATTTACCGAATTATCCCGATAAAGCGAATTTGATAACTCCGAGCTACGAAAAGAATTTACCGGCTTCACCAACTTCGAAATAACCAATAAATACCCTGTATAAAACATCTCAATATATTGAAATAGATGAATCTTATAGTGGTGTAACTCTGGCTTTTCTCGAATTGAGTAACAATTGGTTATACTAGATGCGTCCTCTGTTGGTGCTATACAAAAGCTTTGACTTACGTTACATTTTAAAACGATAGTTTGACATGGAAAAATTACATTTTTACACAAAACTATAATTTTTTTTTAAAAATCTAGTTACACCACTCTGGTCTTCACCGCTTCGTTGAATTCGCTACTCCGCAGTCATCCATTGGTGTGGCTATTTGGCAGAAAAAGCATTCCCAATTTATTAAATGATCGAAGCTTTAAAAAGTTCAGATTTTCACTAGCATGTGGAGACATAATTCCACAGACTTCCGGTGAACGAAAAAAATGAACAAAGAATACAGTAGTCGGCTGTGGCATGAGGTATGAATTTCAGAATTTGAGAAAATCTATGAAAAATGGTAGAATCTGACTAATTTTCGTCTTTGGTCGGGCAATCTTGCCCCATAATGCTTTCGAATCCGCCTCATCTTACATATTTCACAATAAACTTACAAACGATTCGTAATATAGGGGAAAAAATTGCATAGACCTACCCCCCCCCCCCCCCACCATCACCATCCATATTGTATGCAAATTAGCCGCAATTATTTTAGACGTCAGAACAACGATGACGTACGGGCACATCCGCACTCACCCCCACATCGCCAAACCCCATTCTTCAATGGAGCAGTTGATGGAATAATTCGCGTAATCGTATTCGCCCACACGTACATGTATAAGCTTGAGGTTGGAGGGGGAGGGGGAGGTGGTGAGACGCACACGTTTTGCTTTATTTGAGTATATATACATGTATATATATATATATATATACCCGGTAATGTATATACAGGGACGATGCAGGCAGCTTGCTGAGGCAAGAGAATAAATGCCAGACGGCCTACTAACATGCCTACTAAATATGTGGGGGTTGTTTTGCGCGTTAATCGGTTAACCCTCAAAATGAGATAGGACAGTCGAAGGCGTTTGCAGGTGACGCACCTCGAAGGAGTTCTAGAGAAAGTAATTTTTCCACTAATCACGGTAGTTTTATTCTCGATTCGAAACAAGATAGTCCGGTTTAATTCGAGCAAGCTCAGAAATTCTTAGAAACTTTGAGCAATGTGTGTTGTGACAACCAAAAATAGATGTTGGCTAAAATTCATTTTGAATAACAACCGTACCTGCCTTAGAATATGCACAAAATTTCAAACACGTCTACTAAAGCGGCGTTTACACCTGAGAAGATCGAGCTCATAAAGAGCCGATTTTCTCCGATCGCGGGAAATAGAATTGTGCTTCACTCCCCTGCGAGCAAAGCTCCAACAATCATTTACACCTAAATATAGTGATGCGGAGCTCCATTTACACACCGCTGCAATATTTTCTCAAAAGATGGCGCGGCTGCACGTGAATTAAATGAAACTATTTGTGATTAGAGACGCTGAAGCATGAAAACTGAGCGCTCTGATTGTTGTGCCATTGGTGCTGATGAAGAGCGGAGCGGAGCCGTGAGTGAGCGCTTAGAAGGCGCTCAGTAAACGGATCCCATGCGAGGCTCCCTTAGGAGCATTTCTATTCGTGAGGGGAGGGACAAACGATCCGTGGAGCCGCTCCTCGAAGTTGAAATTTTTCGGTTTACACATTAAAAACACGAAGCTGAGACGAAGATTGGCTTCACAGGAGCCGATCTTCTCCGTTGTAAACGCCGCTTTAGACAGATTCAAATAGACACAATTTGTTTATTTTTTCTCAAAATGCCACACATCTCTGGTCACACAAATGCGATTGGTTCAAATTCTGATGATACACGTCAAAAAAATCAAAATGAGTGCACTTGCCAGGGTGCACATACAGAGAGGCGTGTGCCCAGGCATCAATATGTCAACCGGAAACGTGGCGCCGTCCGTATTTCCGACATGCACACTCACTTTGAACCGGGGACTCCAGGAACACCTGCCATATCAAGGCGTCTACGTTGTATATGACGGCCACACAACGATATTGTGATTCCGGGAGGGGAGTGAGAGTATGAGAGGGTTCAGCACCTAGACACGTACACGTACACGCTGGAACAATCGGTAACCTTATGCACCTATGCGGGCGTCGTCGCACCTGCTGATGGGAGACTTGGGTTAGATTAACCACCCACCAACACGGGTCCCTGCTGCACCCACCTGAGACCCACGATGAAACGAGCCACATTGCGTGAGAAGTTTCCAGGTGTGACTAACCCATTAGATGGATTATCCCTGGATCCACTAATAAATTAGAATCAGTGTTTACAATTCGGAGAAGATTTTAAAATACCGCTGCAATGTTCCAGGAAATCGATTTTGTAGGAACTTAGTTAAAAGTGTGACAATCAGGGAAAGTTCAAATTCATGCTTTTGGTCTTAGGAGGATACTGTATATGAATCTTGCGGGGAACAAAATGAAAAGGATAGAGTGCGGATAATGTCGACGCCATATCAGCCGTCGGTTGAGAGACAATGATCGATTAATTTTTCATACAAACAGGTATTACGCATGCAGGGATTGACCACGCGATTTGTGTTATTCAAAAAACAAACTTCGGCCAGCCCAAAGTGGGAGTGTAAGCCCACGTAAACGGCCCCCTTGTCCCTGATTACAACCAGGTATACGTAGGCCTAGTCGCACCAGTTGATATCATACAAAGTGCTGGTGCTCCGCGCTGCCCCATATGGTGTGAAAGATTTATGTTTTAAAGTTAATTTTCTCGACGGATCCACGATAAGGAAATAACAAAATCTATAAATTGATTGATGGACTGCAATCGGGGGTCGAACCAACAAGGTCGTTGATAAACAAAGTTCACTTCTGATCTTCACTTATTACAGATTTCTTGACGTCACTTAAAGAAATTGATTTGCGAAACACAAAGACAAACGATTGAACTCACCTATAACTTTCGTCACGAGCCAAAAAATTTAAATAATTAAAAATATTGTTACCAATGTGAGTTTTAGGAGAGTTCAATCGTTTGTCTTTGTGCGTCAACTTTTGAGAAAAATTTGCGAAAATAAAGTTCTATTGTTCGAATTTTTAGTACGATTTTCATCCATAGGAACCACATGTGAAGAATGTCAAATCCAGACGTTTCAAATTATAACGTGTAAAAAGTATTGAAAAAAAGCTCGACAAGGATCGTGAGGCTCACTCACGATTAATCCTTTTGTAATTTCGTTTTTCGGAGATTTCCCCTCCAGAAACACCGGGCTTCAGGGAATCCGGGGATAGTTCTTTCGTATCAGCTGAAGGGGTTCTTCCACATTATGCAGAGGGTTTCTGATAAGGGGGAGGTTGTCTCCTCCCCACCGCCACCCCCTCAAATGGGGTGTCACCACGCGTTGGATCAAATCCGGTGACGTGTAGGGACTAGGGAGGCGCAATTGTAAGATAGGCACATATTGTGTCGGCGGGACAAAAAAGTCTTTTGTGCGAGCACGGGTTAGCGTTTATAAATAGAAAAGGCGAGGAGGGGGGATTGCGAGAAATGATCGAAACGGCATCATCACCGCCACCATCAACTATCCCCCCGAAGCCCTCACACGGCCACGGAGCAGTCCGGACTCATTCAGAAGACAACAAATTCATAACAATGGTGCATATCTTTATCTGGATAAATAAATTAAAAGATGTACCGGTATACGAGTAGTACACCTTCAAGAAAATAATCAATTTTGGTAGAGAACCTACCACAGTGTTCTCCTCAGAGTCCCCGGTCACCATAAGAACGCCTGTAGTGGGGGTTGACTACAGTTGATTGGTTAAAAAAATATATGAAGCGGTGGTGCGACTCCACAGTGGTGTAACTCCACAATGGCGTAACTTCACAGTTGTGTAACTCTTCTTTTTTGAATTTCTAGAGAGCTAACAGTAAAATCTCTTGTTTCTCAATTCAAGAAAAAAAACCAGAGGTACAGGTACACCACTAGAAGATTCACCGCTTCATATACCCGATGGAAGAATTGAATCGGACTGGAAACCACAATCCCATTAATCCGTAGACTGACGCACTATCCACTTGATTGAGTTCTAACGTCCTCGAGTCCTAAGGTCTAAAGTCCCATGTGTCATCGTCCGATCACGACACGAAATCTTTTAAGCGCTTTTCTCCCAATTTGGTTACCAAGTTTATACTATTAAATTTTTACCAGTCGAAACCAAAAAACTCTTCAGAAAACAAATTATCCAAATCATAGTTATCGTTTAACGAAATAAAAATAATCACATTTTGGGCAAACGTCATCGTCTAAGACAGATACCGATCCATGCGTTCCGAACTCAGTTTCGAAAACATTGTCTCTTTCTCCGAATCTAGCTTAGGAGTTTTAGGACCTTAGACGACAAGTTTAGAGTGCGATCGATCGAAATTCCATTTTCAAAATTGGTGTCCGACTACGTCCTTAAGGGTGGACGAAACAGACGAAGCGCACGGTGCAACGAGCAAGGTGCGTCCTTAGGAAGAAGGGAGGGTTAAACAGTGAGGGACGGGGAGGAATCGAATGCGGTGGTGAGTTTTAGTAGAGGGACTGTAGCACTTGTGGATTTGGATAATCATGTGTCGGTTTCACCTTGCATCTTGCAAAGACAGCATCTGGATATGAATTTTAAAAAAGTGCGCTGAAAAGTGGGTTCTACCCCCTCTTGTAAATTCGGACTGCTAACCTCCCGTCCCCTTCTATCTTTCGGTATCTCGAAAAAGCACAAGCGGTTCCCCAACTCCACCCCTTTAGGCAATAACAGAGGCTATATAAGAATCGAGGGAGTTCCGACATGGGTCTCCATCGCAGGTGATACCTCCATGTACAGAGCGTATACCTTGTCAAGGTTATTAGGGTGTGGGTGTAATATTGGGAGGCAAACATTGATACAGTAGCCCTTATGTCAGTCTGTTTAGCAATTAAACGAGCATGGTATTTTCCATGATACGGGCATGATACATCTGGAAAAGTTCTTGTTTGAGGGGCTGCGTGGTGAAGTAGCTGATAGCGAGTCGACGAGTTCAATTCCTAGTCGAGAATTCCAAATTATTTGACGTGTCAACGTCTTTCAGGACCGGTGTGTTCCAAAACTTGGAGAGGAAATGCTCGGAAACGGAAGTGATTGACTCGTCGTAGCCCAGTCGGTATTGGGACTGTGTGGCTCGGCGGTCCCGGGTTCGATTCCCGACGCGGGCTCTCGATTATTTCCAACCCGGGGTACTTGGTGAAAATGTGTTCCTCGCACCATGCACCATGATGAATACAGAAACTAACTACAGTGACTGGAAAAAATAATAAAAAAATAACCTGCGCTTAACCAACGCATTTTAGAGCGACGAGTTTAAGAGATACAATGTCGATCGTGATCTACGCCCATATGCGAACATCTATAAGTAATCGCCAAAGCCATCTGCCGAGCTTCAACCGCCATCAACTCGTCGCAAATCGAACGCGCTGGATCAGACATGATTCCCGACTGAGTGGAGCAGAAATATATGTATTTGCACGAATCCACAAATGTAAAACCAGCAAGAAATCTAAAAATCGCTGACTTTCATCTACTACACGCAAACGTTGTTGACACGTCTAAAACTTGGGGTCGTGACGAAAACACAACCTACCCGTTTTTTGGGCAAGAAAAATTCCTTCGGAATGAATAACCCCCGTGGGACCCATGACTGTACGATGTCAGGTACACATAAAAAGGTCCCTACCTATGTAGTTAGTCTAGGCACAAAATTACCAGATCGCTGCTGGACCCCCTTAACAAGTCGCTCGAGGTGGGGGTGGAATGGGAGTGATCGACGAGAGTCCGTGATTGATCGAGTGAGTGGAAACTCAGCCGCGCTGACGAGGTCGCCAAAAATTACTGTACCTTCGTAGAATTACTCTGTAGAACCGAAAGACAGAAACGGTTTGGTGGAATAGCTTTAATGAGTCTCAAGTCAAGGGCCTGTTAGGATAGGACAACCACACCTTTGTCCTTAACTGGTCGTTCGACCCCCGCCATAGACACCATTCCCACTGCTTGTGACTGCATATTGTAATTCGTTGTCACAGTGGGTCTCTGGAAGCATGATAATATTTAGGACTAATGCTTGTGTAGGCTTCTCTAGAGTGCATACTGGTGGGTGGATTTTTTATGGTTTTCTGAAATAGGATATTAGGTGACGCATATACATGAATGCTAAATTGTTCGCGGAAACGGAAAATTCATGTTGTTGTTTGCTCAGCTAAATAGAAAAGGCAGCGGCCTTCATATCCAACGCGAAACACCTTCGCAATATCGGACAGGAAGCAATATTTCCCCCATTTTTGTCATATTACACTGACCAGGGTATATGCTTTCGACTGAGCAAGGCGGATCGAAAGACCCCAGAAACAAAAGAGAAAAAACCGAAATTTATGAAGTCATTTAAAATGAGAATTTATTAAAATTATAAAAATATTTTGGATTGGAGATTTCGATTGCTTGAAACACACCTTAAAAAAATTTTGTTAAGGAGGCTAACCGTTGTTGCAAAAATCGTAGATGTACGACCTGTTTAAAACAGAGATATTGCAGGAAATATGTCAGCAGTGATTGATAACGTTCCGGGGCAGCATTTTAAATTTGCCAAGCACCTTACAACCCTTAAAAAATAAACGTTTGTTAAGGAGGTTCACCGGTGAGAGTGTTCGCCTTAAGTATTGGACATCAAATTGGCTTTGTTCTCTCTCTTATTGTGTCGAGGACTTCAAAAATTAGGTAAAAAGAGCAGTGGGTTAGAATCCATCGCCCATTCACTAACACGAAAGTCGTTAAAGGGGTAAAAGGTATACGAGGCCAAAACGCAGCTGGGTAGACCAGACCTTTTCAACAAAACGCGATCACATTTTTTTTTCGTGCCCCAGACACGCACAACATGCTCAGTAAGTGGCCAATTTATTTCTACATTAGAAGTCCCGATAGACAAACTAATTGTCCTTTAATTACTGCGGCAGACGACACCAGCTACCAAAAGCAACACGAGTGGCGGCGCTCCAATCACTTTGGGCGCGTTACGAAACCATTTACCATTTTCGTGCCGGCTGCACGCAGCACGTGTTGCCCCAAGGTAACTGTGCCGCAAACTAATCACACGACTGTTACTGGTTACTGTAATGTTGCGAGGGGTGCGTCGATCTTTATTTTCGCGAAGATATTACCTGTGCTGATGGACGACGGGCACTGGAATGAAGCCAACCCGCACGCCCCCTATACGAGTACTTGTACACACATGTGCGCACACTGGCAGCCTCATTACAGAGTAAGCACTGACAAATATGACTGGTACTGGATTTAAAGGCTGTTAGCATTTCCCCCCCTCCTCTCTGGTCGTAATGTTTTTTGTGTTCTTGAACGTATCCCACTTTTTAAAAAGTCGTCAACAATTTACCGCGGAGTTGGATGTTAGTAAAAATAGGGGGAGCTCTAAAAAACAAAATTTTGGCATCCTTAAGACAAGACAGTGTCTTTTTTGCGACGAAAACGTCACACACACACACACACACAGACGAATTGAAGACTTTCCGTGCCATTAGGAGATCAAACGTTTCAAACGTTTGACAATTTAACACGCAAATTAGCTGAGAATCATAATAGTATTTCCATCTTAATTATTAAAATATTAACACGAAAAATGGATTGAAAAACACTTCGCGATTCGTGAAATACCATTATATATTTATATTTACATCTTAATTATTAAAATATTAACACGAAAAATGGATTGAAAAACACTTCGCGATTCGTGAAATACCATTATATATTTATATTTACCAGATCTGCTAAGAAAAGAAACGCCGCAGCACTAATAAAGAAGTCGTTTTGGAGATCTATTTTTGGCGCTTTAGATGTCCGTAAAATAATTATTTAAAAAAAAATGCAAATTTATCTTTTCTCCTCCGCTTCGTCACTTGTGGCGCCACAAGTTTTGGAACGGGATCGAAGCGTCGTATATAGGAAGAAACTGGTAATAATTGTACGACTCGTAGTAGCCAAGTAGGTATTGCGACTGACTGTGGCTCGGCGGTCCCAGGTTCGTTTCCCGGCGCAGGCTCTCAATTATTCGATCTCGGGGTACTGGTGAAAATGTGCCCCTCACATAGTGCCTAGGCACCAAGAGGGGTACAAAAAATTCTGTAGTGATACACACTTATACACTTCAGTGATTAAAAAAACCTACGTTGTAGATGGGCGCCTCAGGGCACAACGACGTTCCTATTTTTTAACTCACGGACCTTAACGTTAACGATTTCCTAGGAAATCTGTACTCAATACCCATCTACCTGTGCCCTAATTGGCCATCCAAAACCCAGAGGTTCACTGACACAAGTTACTTGCCGTCTATAGCGAGAGAGAGCACAACAAATTATTTTCAAACACTTCCGCTACCCCGATGTTACTTGAAACATAAACATCCGGTTCGCAGACGACGCCGAGCCTGCTGCATTCTGGTCCCACAGCATACCAGGTTAAAATGAGCTGCTCCCGTGAATTTTGAGAATTATGGGTTGACTGGTGGCACCGTAGCCATTTATTAAAAATAAGCGCCTGACAAAACGTCAGTTCTGGGGGCCGTAACAATTTTGGGCCACGGACAACGTACACGTTTGTATTCGTACTTGGTACATAAATACACCACCCTCTCTCCCCTCACCCCACAACGAAAAAAAAAAAGAAATTAAAACAACAGACTCTGTATAACGTCTTGGGGGAAATTACTAAAAGATCTTTCTTGTTTCGGAAGGCATTGGTTGAGGTGAAAGAAAAGATAAACTGCGCAAGGGAAATAAATAAAAGTTAAACAAATTAAAAGCAATTCATTTTGGAGGGAATTTATTAAAATCATTTGTGGACAGCTCATATGGAATAACAAATGTTCACGAGCAAATAACAAAAACACAACAGATATCCTATACTATAAAACTAAGAATCAGATTTTCCTGTTCGGAGACTAATTATCGAACGGCTCAATAAAATAGCATAACATTTAGCATACCCTTAGTAGACACCACAATTCGCTAGCGACGGAATTTCAGATCTCAATTTTCAATATTACATAATAAAACAATCGTTACCAAATTTAGGATAATCTCCCTTTCGCTTCAAACT
>JAQGBY010006873.1:0-12478 GCA_034698785.1 Mycogona germanica | reverse complement strand
AATATCGAATGGTGTTTGCTTATTGATTCAGAAAAATGTTACTGTAAACGAAAAAAAGTTCAGCCCGGGCAAAGTGGAATCGAGAACATAACCAAGCGCTCTGTGGGGGGGGGGCTGCATTCATCAGCAGCAACTTTCTTCGATTGATCTGGCCAGAGTCACACACACATGAAAGCATTTTTGCTATTCTCCCGAGCCGTTGTCCCCCCGACCCGGCAGGTGGTCCCGCAGCCCGGCAACGGGAGGGAGAAAAATAATGTATTGTATATACAGTATACAGCGTGTGTTAAAAGAGCTCCAGCGGAAACAGAGGTTTTATAAAAGTGTGTATATATGGGAAGGTTAGAAGTTCAAGGAACTGCGTTGAGCGAGTGACCACGCCTTGGAAAAAGCCAAGAGCAGGCAAGCAGCTGAGACTGGAAATAAGAAATCACATGACAGTGTACAGGGTGCCTTCATACGGCAAAGCTCCATTTCGTGAATTTCATGCGTAGTGTTTTGAGGAACTCTGAAGATCCCTGTCGCAGATTGATCCACCCAATCTATTTTACAATATCAATCTTGATTCCAAACCGAAAACGAATCAATCACACAGTGTCTACAAATTAAGAAACGGCACTTCTCATTCGCGAACAAATAGCACTACGGGGGTTTCAGGTATTATTTCAGGCCACGTTGTCTAACGAGTTTCCCTACTGGCATAACAGTTGGATACGTGTCAATTTGCAATTGCCACGTCCACTCTCGCTGTCGGAACTTGCAAGTCAGTGTATGCAACGCGTACTGTCCCTTAAATGATTGAATTAAAATAATTAGAATACATAAACCTAAATGAGGTCAATATGACCATCGGCTAATGATACCTTATACACCTTATACGCTCGTGTGTATAACGTTATACGTGGTTATTACAGTACGTTGTACGTAATTTAATGTTACACCGTTCATTTTTAAATTTACCAGTACCAAATTGACTTGCCCATTTTGTAAAATTATATCTAATTTGGGAAGCGATATCCAATTTGCAAAAATGATATTTAATTTGTAAATTTATATCTTCAACTGTTGCCTATCGTTTCATTTGAAAATGGATACACATTCACATGTTTTAGCGTTTCGTTTTCGCTACTGTAATACGATTACAGTGTAGATCATACAGAGTAGTTCATTAGATAATTTATAGTTTAATCTGCAAATTTGAACAAAAATTTATAAAGTTATATTTTTATTGCAGACAAACCTATTTGTTCATTTGTGAAACTCCGTCGCCATTGGCATAGTAAATGACGCGCATCAGTAACAGTTGTAAGCCTCGATTCGCTAACAGTTGAAAATGTTATCCGAACCTCCGCAATTTTTAAAATCACCTAAGGCGGCGCAAGAGCACATCGCGCACCCGGCATTCAATACAATTAGTTTGACCTAGACTGTAGTGTAGGTCAACTGCAGCCGAGTTGTGCAATAATAATTTGGCCGGCGTCAAGCCAGCTTAAACTATTAAAGACACCAACCAGGTTTTGAAAATTGCACCGATCAAACAAAAATCCCTGGCACATCGGCCTCAATCCTCGGTTGTAGGCCACACAGCAACAGACCCATCAGCCTTGAGAGAGACGGCAGTCGCGCAGATGTTTCTTGACGTTTGGCCAACTTAAATTAAACCAGACGCAGAAAGTATAGGTCATTACGTGACAATGTCTAATTTCTAGGCGAGATGACCTCCTCCTCCTCCCCACGTAAAGTACATGGCCATGTGAACGCATTTTGGGTAACGTGTACTGTACTGATCGTTGAAATAAATTCCACGTACTAGAGAATACATATATATTTATTCACTCAAACGGAATCCCGGGTTTGTACTGTCGACACTCCATCAGTGAACGCGGGTTGCGCTGACGTCGATTTGTTGTACAGTACTGAACGAAAATAAATATTTTGAACAGACCTAAGAAACGCCAGCTTTACGGATAGAATGTCGTCAATGCAGACTATCTCAGTTCATGTACTGTACACAATCGATGTCAAAACTACACGTACATGAACTGGAATAGAAAACGCACTGCGGGGGCAACACGACAGCAGGTCCGACATTCTTACGCCTCCCACGCTCAACTTTACCAACAAGGAGACCACATACATGTACAGGATAGCGGAAGTGGACTATGGAACACTCACTTAAGTCGGCTCTTCTCCTGCGGAGCCATCTCGAGCGCCACGTCACGGACGAGGAGCACGACGATCGCGATGAGAACTAGCAGCCGGGTGCCGCGGGTCCATAACAGATGTGCCCCCATGGTCTTCTTGCTGTCGTCGTGTGCAGGTCGCTAACCATAAGTGGACGCCGAACATGAGATTTCACAGGCCGGACTGGTTGGTTGGTGGTGCTGCTGCTGGATCGAGGACCAGACACTGGTCTACTGGTCAGACGCGACTGGTGCTATATACTACAGTACATGTAATCCTTCACAACGTTATTCACCATTCGGTGGGGGATGAAACTCACAGCCAGCCGCACACGGAACTCAAACACTGAATCTGGAGCAGCCTAGCCGCACTTTGTCCTCGACAGAATCTGGGTCTTGTTGGTTGGCACGGGTTCGTGTGACTGACTACCTGTCCATTGGGGATGGGTGGAGATTTTTCAATGGGCGTCTATCGCTGAACCGCTGATTGGATAATCAAACTTCAAACCTCTGTGTTTTTGCCGATGATGTCGATGATTCGATCTGCCGAAAGACTGTTTTAAACAGCGAACAAATCCTTGATGATCAATTTCAGTCGAAACTCAATGAAATACTCGGTGGTGAAACTGACATTTCATCGACTACTGGCAAACAGGAAGGCCCGACCACAACTCGTCATCAACCAGCCTTCGGTCCACTGAATTTTGCCAGAGTTGAACTAGTTTTGGATGGGGTCGTTTACACGTACGAGGTTATTGCGATCGAGTTGGGCGGCGTTAAATGACGTTTCCTCACGACTACAACGTAATTCGAGAAGTTGCGCTTAAAGGCTGGGCGTGCCCACAATCGACGGTGCAGTGCAAGCTGAACGTAACATTTTACTGCGCATGCGTACGAGCTACCTCCGTGGCCGGCAGATGGCAGTTGTTGTTGGGACGATTTCAGTTACTGTGGCCGTATTTGTAAATTATTCCCTCTTAAATTATTTTGAAATAGTTCATCGGCCATAAATAAGTTACAATTATATTTTTATAATAACCAAAAATATATATATAAATTTTTTTATAAGACACAAATTACAATTTGTTCATTTTTATATTTATAACATATATTTTTCACTAAGTAAGCGGTCGTTTTGATCGACGTACAACATTGGTATAACCGTGGCGCCCTCTTCCGAGCAATTTAATAATCATACCCTAGTTCACATAAGATGCATTGGTCCGGACTCTGACGGCATGCGTTAACCATTATGTTGAAGGCTGAATTGAAGAGATATTTATTATCTTGGTAATATATTAACGCGCCTAATCCTAGAACTGATCGCACATCACTGTATGAACAACAAAATTGATTCTCACACAAAATGTACGACGGCGAGCCATGTGTTTTGTATGGGCTCCCTAAAAAAATTCATCTCATCCAGGAATAATTTGCGATTATTTAACGACGAAATTTCACCCACCCAAACGATTCAGCAATTAATCTGTGATCTGTGACGAGAAATGACGACCACCTGCCTCCGATCTTTGAAGCTTCAATTGCACCCGAAGTTTTTCATCAAGCGAATTGGATCCTCATCCCAAATTGGGCTACCCAGGACGCACGCCTGCAACCAATTCGAGGTTGGGATTTTTGGGAAAGAGATTTTAAAAAATGATTTTCCTTGAAACGCAAAAGGAAAAAGGGAAATGCGTATTTCGGTTTATCAAACGATCAGCTCAACAAAACTGGCAATGTGAGGTTTGCAGTAATTTTGCTAGAGGTGGCCTCAAAGGTCAACTGAATGCGGAAGCCCAGGTGCAACAATAACCCTAGCTTACCTGGGCCATCCATCTAACACAATTTTTGAAATTCACGTCATATATTACCAGCTCGAAAGCAACTATGGGCCAACAATTTGCGTTTTAACTTTAAAAATTACCAAGGCTGGTAAAGGTCTAACGACTAGATCACCCTCCCATGAGAAACGTTATCGATCATTATGACGTGGTACCGGTACACATCATCCCGTTTCATCATCTGCAACATATTTGGCAGAAAATACTTCACTAAAAAAATTGCATGCTCTAGACCTTTTCGAACCAATTTTTATTTTTTTAAGTTTGCCAATATCAGTCTTGAGATATTATTGGTGTGACACCTGGTTGCTTCGGGTCAACCATAGGAAGACCTTTAGTATGTCAATAACCGTAAACACCCTATTAACTTTCTGCTACATATGACGAAGAGGTCACTCCCTCAAACTTGAAACAATTTATGCTAAAAGCAACTACGCCAAATTCTTCTTCCCCAGAAGTATTAACGATTGGAACAGACTCCCCCAAGAACTAGTGCAATCCCCCTCTCCTTTAAATCCTGGCAACGGGCTGTCTGTACGTGACCAGCCTGTTCGAAACTTTACTAAGATTCTGCTACTACGTAATGCCACGGCGCGGAGATAATTATATGTAAATACTAAATACGCACCTCTTGGAAGGGGGAGCAAAGTTGCAACCCCAGTCTTTTGGAGTAGTGATGTGCGAATGTCTAGTTCGAATCACACTTACTAATGCCAACAATTTTTTTCTCCACAGAACGCCGATAGTCGTAACCAATGCCAAAGCGCCGAACTTAGCAACTACAATGAGTGTAGAATCGCCGTCCGATCCACCTCGTTGGCGCCGACCGGAAGTCTCATGGTGTTGGGATTGCTGGACCGGCTGGCGCCGTTGGACTTGGCCTGCTACGATAATTTCAACAGCATGGTACCGATGCAACGGTTGAGCGAGTCTTGTGACTCGCTCGGTCCGAGAGTAGGTAGCACTGGCGTCGGTGGCACCACCGAGATATCGCGGCACCTGTACGAGGAGGATCTGGAACACCACACGGTGATGCGGAACGGCGACCACCTGTCTATGGCCGTCCTCATGGACAGCCTGCCGGTCGCCCTGTCCGCGCAGATAGCCGACGTCCGTCAGCAGTGCGCCCCACTCACCGAATACGAGCGCAGTATGATTCTCTCATCCGACGCCAAACAGTCGCAGACGAGCGGCGGCGGCGGTGGTCAGCCGTCCACCGGAGATCCGACGGCCAAGCCGACCGATGATCAGTTAGAGCGTATTTATTTAAAACTTGGCGAGATGGTGAGCAACGATAGCTTCATACTTCCAGCAGAGTTAAATATTATTTTAAGTCTTCGGAATGAGAGCTAGTTGGAGTATGTATAAACTTAGGAAATATAAAGAAAAAAAGGAAATAAAAAAGATTAGTGAATTAAGAAATATTGAATTGTAACTCGAAAGGATTCGCCAGTAATTTGCCAATAACTATGTACCTCATATTTTGTCGTTCCAAATGCTCAACCTGCATTGCGTACTTTGCTTCTAATCGCTGAATCGCCAAGATTTATTGTTCTTTCAGGTTGCAACTCAGCAATTAATAGAATCAATGACGAGATTATTAGAAGATTCATTGAACATGATCAGAAATATTACTCTTGTCATTTATTTCTTATTTTTCCTTTGATCCTTAAATCGAAGGCAATTTGATTCAATTCAATTCCGTTTTCAGGTATCGACATTGATGAAGTAAAAATATTGGTTGGTCTTTTTAATTTCTGATTTTGTTTTTCTTTGCGTGATTAAAAGGTTCCATATTTCTTCACTAAGCCGCAAGACTACACAATATTTCATAACAACTTGGTGTTTCAAAATAATATTCGTGGCGCAACAACACAGTACGTTTCATTTTCCCTACATATTTTGTTCACGTTTTGTGCGTTTCAAGTTTATTTTTGATAATTGAGATTCAATCAGATATATGAGACTAAATGAACCTTTTTAAGTTAATTTGTAATGTTTTCATATGTACCCGTTTTCTAGTGGATTACCGGCTTACATTCAACAAATGGCTTTGCTGAGGCTGTTGGGTCATCTGAAATTTGCCTTCGTCAAGATGGAAGTGCTGAAAGTGACGAAACATCCGGAAGACGGAACTGTGCGCATTCGATGGCGAATTCGTGGCATTTCCGGCCTGAGGGTCCTGTTACTATTCTGGAAATACAAGCTTTGGAACTTCAGAGACATTATGCAAAAACAGACAGAGTCAGTATAGTATATTATATAAATACAGTGTTAAATTGTTTACCGTTTTTACCAGGAGGTGCCTAGTGTAAATTCAGGTTGCCCCTATGGTGCACACCATTACCGGTGAGCCTCATTTATCGTGTTTACCATTTTTTAAATATGCTTTTCCCACTTTAAAAAATATATCATTTGCAGTTGGTATGATGGATTTTCAACTTTCTACGTTGGTGGAGATGGCCTCGTGCACAAACACGTTTGCGACAAGGTAATAATTAGTTTTTGTAAATAAATCATTTGTTAAGAGAATGATTGTGGGTGGTTATGCCGATTTTATTAAGTGTCCCTTATTCAATCAACACACTAATTTTGACGGATTAAGAAACAAAAATTATGATTTTCAAAGAAAGAGGTAATTCCTCTTAAGAGAAAGAGGTTGAATAGGGTCATTGTTAAGCTTTTTTTTATTAATTCCATTATATTCGTTCAGTTAGCAACATTAGTGATTCTTACAAATTATGATTTTCACTCCTGAAGATGATGCCAGACGACCACAAGGAGAAGTCTTCATCTACGCCCAACCTGGCTGCCAAACTGGCGCTCATGCTTGGCGCCATTCCCCAGCCTTCGCTGGAAGACCTCGACGCCATTTGCATGGCTCTCGAACAGACGCCCAAGTGAGCCAATCAAATTTCCTCGTTCCAGATCGAATCGAACAGAGTTGAAGCACAAGTCATACGGACAGGCGTTCTATTACAGTTTCGGTTCCTCGCTAAAATTGCTCTTTGTAATAGATGCAGCGTGCGCGATTGAGGCGTCCAGATCCTTGCTCCCCCAATATTATTTCGAGTTTTAAACTTGGCTTATCGATACCACTGTGGTTGTACTAGAGATTACATGTAGTTGAAAAACACTACGTGAGTAGCGTTCTAGGGTAAAAATTGTCATGACTTAGTGAAATTTAGAGGATGGATGAACTGTACATAATATAAATAGCGAAAGGATAAAAATCAAATAGGCCAAGATCAACGTTTTATCGTCAATTGAATTGCTGTAATGTTGCGATAGTGCGGCTGTAAATAAATGTGTTCCAATGAATTGAGCCAAAGTGTCAAATCTGAATTATATTATTAAATGCTATAATAATAAGAGGGTTGTGCACAACCCCCTTATTATATTTTCAAGATGATCCTTCATTTATTTTTATTATTAAATGAGCTGTCATATTTTTTTTGAAATTTGTCAACGTAGTCTTAACCCCTAATATCTAAAATTATGATTCGAGAAAATGATAAACAAACGTCTGCATGTATCCCTGAAAGCAAGAATATAATTTTAATCGCATGTATTTGTATACAGCAAATAGTTTTGGTCACCCGTTCGATCACACCAACATAAGTTAAGGTTGAAGCCGCGTTAAAGAAATATGTGGTACAACGTGATTCTGGTGGCAATCCTAGGTTATCTCTTTCCAACCAAAATCTCCCAGCCTATCCAGAGAAAAACTCATTCTTGCAGTTTAGAGCGTAGATGTTGCGAATGATCGTGACTGCGAGACTGTTATACAAAATGTATGGTCGCAAGTTTTGCCAGGTTTTAATTTGAGGCCCACAATAGATATTTTACGATAAACACGGTTACGATTGAGATTAACTTAAAAAGAATGATCGCACGGGTTACCTTCATTTTTAAGTACTTAAACGCATATGGTACATGAAATGCACTATTTTTAACATGGCACAAGGACGAATCATTTTTTGGCAAGTAGAGCAAATGATTAACCATTCACTAGAGATCACCAAGTATTAATCGTAATAAGTTAGTTGCAAGCTAGTACGATTCTATTTACCTCGAGTCCAATATGTCACTATGGAACTTTCATAATTTTGTAAATGGATATATGGATAACTGCACAAGACACTAGGTAAAGGTACCGTTTAGTACGGGATGGTTGAGTGGAACGAATAATTGCTTCGAACAGTTGGTCCTTCCAAAAATGGAGGTCAAAGTCAAAAAATTCTCATTTGTAAATAACACACAGCAAAAATCTACAACAACCAAATTGCGAATATCAACTCGAGGTCACAACCTGAAGGCAGCAGGAATGTGACGCAATAGGTAGGCTATAACTGACTAGACTGACGATAAATCAAACGTAGACGACAGAAAATACATTGTACAAACACGTAGGAAAATCTTTGATAGGTCGGATTTATAGAAATTAATAATAAAATCTCATTACCTAAATTGATATTCGGGACTCGCCAGCTAACACAATGGTGGCAATGTCAAAAGTTCAGGATGTGCCAATAAAAATAAAATGCAGTCTTAGAAAATTCCGGAACAAATAAGGAACATTCTGAGAATTTCGTGACGTAAGTGGGAGCGTTGGCATTTTTGCCTACTACGATTTTAATCGCGAACATGAACTTCGGAACAGACCGAACGAAAGAGACGAACAAGAGTGGCGGACTCATCTGTTTATAATATTTTACTATTATTTTTAATTGAACTGGTAATTGCGAAAAATACACCTGGATTCTGGTCCAGTGATCTAATCCAGTGATCTAATCCAGGGCAATCCAGGGATTCGGTGTTGAAGTCCCGGTCTGTTCGAAACTCTGTATTTTTCGCAATTACCAGTTCAATTACAATAAAAATAATAGTAAAATATTATAAACAGACGAGTCCGCCACTCGTGTTCGTCTCTTTCGTTCGATCTGTCCCGAAGTTCATGTTCGCGATTAAAATTCATATGGACGTTCTAACAAAAATCTTTCTCATTACTACGATTTTGCTTATCCATTTTAAGCAATAATTAATTGCGATAAATCGACCAATCAGGATTCGTTTATGTTAGCGTTTTTTATCATCGTATTCTGGGTGCTACTAAGTTTCTGTGTAGCTACCATTTTCACTTCAGATAATAATTTCAGGGCGGCTCTAAAAACATGATCTTACTTGAACTGCTGATTGATTGACAACTTTATAAGAAGCGTGTGGGTTCGTCTCATGTTATTTTGATTTTTCCTATGAATTGGAAATCACTATCTAAAAAAACCTATCCGGTGAACCAACAGCCTTTCTTCCAAATGAGCGCAGTTTTAAATATTCGTTCCTTAAAAATCACATTAGATATAGGAGCAATTGTTCGATTCGTGTTGGCTTGGACATTGGGTATACCTAGGTTCTGTCGCTTTTTGTTTTGACGTCCGTTTCCATTAAGCTCAATATGCACTATAATATCACAACTGATTACTAGAGCCCGGAATTTTACATGAACTAAACGTTTCTTGAAAAATGGACATCGACAAATTTGGTCAATTGTTAACCCAGTATATTCATTTTTCAGAGCTTGAGGTTAACTTGTCTGAAATCTGTAGACTAAATCCGTTCTAAAAAAATTCTGTTGGTGGTAAAATAATTAAAATATTTTAAAATGTTTGTTTCAGACAAAATAAAATTAATGTACAACAGAATGTGTATCAAGTGACAAACACAAGCACAAGTTTTCAACAATATGTATAGACATAATTCCGGGCTCTACTGAATACAACATTATTACAGATAAGATGAACGCCATCTAATAATTAATTAGATACACACTTTGTTCAATGGAATGTTTTCGCTCACATTTTTAAGCAATTTACACATACTGTTGTCTAGTTTGGCAAGTGAGAGTATTGGCAACGAGATCTGCATGGTTGTAAAAGCCCGATTGGTCGACGGGAGCACACAAATTTGCTTACTCTATTGCAGAAACCACATTTCTTCCGCCACTGAAACACTCATCTACCGTTTTCGTTCGCAACAAGAGAAAATCTCGAAATTGGCAAAAATCAAATAGTCGTATATATCCAAAGACTCAGATCTATTTCAGAATCAAGTTATTTGCTCGGTTTGTGTTGGAATCTTTATTGTTTTTGGAACATCGATAATTTTTTTAAATTAATTGAATTTCTTTCAGACCACAAAATCGCTATCGTTTCCAACGAGTTTTTGGTCGAATTTAATGAGCTAACCGATAAATAATGATTTTTAAAAAAAGAGAATAATCATGCTCGATAAGTAAAATTTTGTGTATAACTGAAGCGGGATAGAAATGTGTTTTAAAAAGCCTCAGTCCCACTACACTGAGCCAATAACGCGATTCTCTGATCTGCAGTTCCACTGTAGGAGAAGTCTGATCATTCCCATATCGAAAGGAGAGCCATTGCCTCATTTATGAGGACGTTACGACCAGTGACGCCCAATTTACATTTTCTATTGACCCCGATATTTTATCGTTTTTTAATCATTTCTCCAGTTTTGCTACAACGCAGGAAAATTTAGATTGTTCTAGAATTCTTACAGCTGCATTTCCTCTCCACCTACCTTATCCCAAAGTATTTTTTCCCGAAAGATATTCCAAAAACTTTGTATTAACTCCTCGATATGCGAATGACCTGGTGTGACCTACCATGGTTGCAAATTAATGTTTTCTCCGGACCAGACAAACTAATTTGGTCACACTGATAAACCCGAATCCGATGTCGGCTCGGACAAATGGCGATCAGTTTACGCCGACAGCGGCGGAACGCCCGGGACGTTTTGGCACTCGTCCACCTTGGTCAGGCTTATATGGAATCCCGGCACCACTTTGACACCACACGGACAATGGGTTCCTAAAACGAATTACCAACAGCATGACGCACAATTTCGTATTTCGAATTACATGAAATCGGTATATCATCCTGAACCTGGCGAATTATTCAGAAATTATATTTTAGAAAGTTATTCTTTTTTTTAAAAATTAAATGTTGTCAAAAGAATGAACAATTATGACTTCATAATATATCACTTTTTCCTCCTAAACCCTTAATGATGCTTAAATGCCTTCATTAACGAATTATAACTACAAATTCAGACTATAAACCTTAAAACAAAATCTTACCTAGCCAGTTAAAAGAACCAAGTTTGGCACTACACTTTGGACATGACAGCTGCGAAACAAAAAAATATATTTATTTTCAGATTAAATTACATAATAAAAATAAATAAACAGTTGCACCATAATAGTCACACCGCGCACATTCGTGGTACACTATAGCACTTGTTATGTAGTACGAGGGGCTGTCCTTACCTTGCCTTGCAGAGTGCTCAAAGGTTCCACCATCCATTCCAGTGGCTCAGCGAAGAGACCTTGATTGCAGCGACCTTCCTCGGCGTCCTCGCCCACCTGCCAGGTGGTATCCAGCCAGGTGGGCTTCTGGCCAACCGCGTGCGACAGCAGATTCTGATTTGTAAACAGCTGGCGTCTGCACCCACACAAAACAAAAACACGCATGGTTTTAGGGTGGTCCAATAAAAACGTTCAGAGAGCACCACAATACAGCACCAAGAAAAATATTGCCGTAATTTAATCTACTGAATTTAAGAGACACATTTCTTAAGACATCTATCTCTCAACCATAAATTTCCTGAAGTTTTTATAAAATCCTCTCATTTTTATCTGTTTTTGCACCCATCATGCAAAAAAATATCAGAGCGCGGCTCTGACATTATTTTTTTATAAATGTATTTTTAATCACTGTAGTCGCTGCCTTACAGGCGTTTCTATACCCGACTTGGTGTGTAGGCACTATGCGAGAGACACATTTTCACCAGTACCCTGTGATCGAAATTATCGAGAGCCCGTGCCGGGAATCGAACCCGGGACTACCGAGCCACAGTCAGCCGCAATACAGACTGGGCTCCGACGAATCGTACTCAGTTATTAATATGTAATTATTATAATATAATTATTTATTATTATAATAACGGAGCATACACTGTAATTATTAATATCTCCACGGGACCTTTTCATTTGAATGTGTCCCTATCTTTACAGGTACATGTATACTGCGTACCTGCGCGGAACAGGGACTATTTAATTAATAGGAGAATTCAATCGAATTTCTAAAATTCCACATGCTCCTAGCGGTTTATTTCTGTGCTAGACCAGAAAAATATATAAATTACTGTTCCCATCTATTATTAATCAAATTCGATGTTCCTGCAAACGGAAGACCAATAGAGTGGCGAATCATTTACATCAATAATTTACATATGATAGCTATGAAAAATGTAGATGCTCATAGTTGCCGGGAACCAATTATTTGAACAATAAGACGTGCTACAAAACCCATAATACTATTGTTCCGACCTGCACGTTTTGCACTTGTAAACGTCCGTGATCTCGACGGCCAAACA
>JAQGBY010006872.1:0-12478 GCA_034698785.1 Mycogona germanica | reverse complement strand
CACGGGAAAGTGGGAAAGCGGGATGCAAATGAATGCATCCTATCGAATCGCAGCAATGCGCGACGGGTCAGCTAGTAATAACTAGAATTTGATTTAATTTCTTGATTTTTTCCCATGTATTTCTCTGGAACCACAAAACAAAAAGACGATCATATGAATGGGGTTGTGCGTATTTTGATTACAGTATTGACCGATTTAATAATTTTGCTATTGGGATGGGATATCAGAGAAGTTAGGTGTTTGACATCAACTTCGACGTCTCTGCCACCTTCCACTTCCACCCCTCAATTTAATAAAAATCTAATCGAAACCAGCTTTACACACTCTCGTAAAATGTCAGCACGCATTTAAATCGATTGTTGTTGAGGGAAAATCGTCCTGCGGTTTAACGTTTTCGGGGGGGGGGGAAATCACAGTAAACTAAGCCCATAAAACGAATCGATCGTGCATTCAATTAAGCTCCTCCGCCCAGGATCACCGGAGACTAATTATGAAATTGCGACATCGATTTTCTCGTTTATCTCTCAATCGGATTCAATCGATCAGTCGGAAAATGGAAAATGCCACGCTGCAACAGACCTGCGTAAGAGCCGGGCCAAGCTGGTGTCGGAAAGGTGGCACGTCACTGTACATGTAATTACATGTACCGAACGGTCAAACACCCACACAAATTGTCACTCTGGCTACTCACGTCTCGTAGGACCATTTAGGAGATTGATTTAATTGAATGGGAATAAAAATAAATAATGCTCCCTGTTGTGCTGCTCACTTCAGTTGGACTAAACAATTATAGAATCGTCCATTCTTTGTTATGGAATACTAACTTTGTATCATGCTATTATTTACCTGGACCATTTAATTCAAATAATATTAACCACGTTTCTCTTAGATTGCCATTTTGTAAGACATTTATGCCCTTCTATTAGATGTTCATTGCCAGCATTGACGAGGGATGATCAGTAATTACCTGATCGCCAAACTTTCTTAAATCTGCGCAATGCATTTTAATAAAATTTGACCGAGCCAACTATGTCATCTTCAGGCTTTTGACATGTTGTCTATAAGTTCAAGTAGTTGTCAATTTTTGAAAATGTCTAAGCAAATTCGGAGGTACTACAAAAAGATTTGAAAAAACAATTACGATTTCAACACTTACACATTTGCATAAAACTTGATTTTGACATGTTTTGTTTTTCAAAATGTATGCGCAGCTCAAAAATGCCCTCCTAAATGAATCTTTCCTTCATAATTTAAGAATATTGATTTGACGCATTTGACAAATAAAGAGATACAAATTGATCAAATTAACATTTCTTTAATCTTTTCGCTATTAGAAAATTGACGCGTCTTCATTCGTTACGTAATTAAATTCCTACTTGTGAACATCAATCAAAAAGCCCATCCAAATATCCTTTGTCACATGTTCGAGTCTAAAGTTAAACACTATTACTCGTTAGAACAATGTAAACGTCGGAACACAAATACGTGGAAAACTCGACAACGAATTGGCGAGACTCCAGAAATAAAAATATATAAACTGTAATTTGTGAAACATGTATTACTATATTAAAAACACGTGGATGCAACATCCTGTCTCCAGTCGGAATTCCGTGAGTTCCTGCGGCAAACGAGAAATGTGTTGGCAATCACACAATGTTCCTGTGCCTCGCAGGAAAGCGATCAAACGGGCGCAGAGTTGACCAATCCCAAATGCTTACATCTCTTCACACGCTTGCAAACACTGCTGTTATTATTATTTACAAGCACTTGAATCTGTCAGAGACAAACTGTAGTGAGGTACTTCGATCACGGGTTCAATTCCCGACCGAAGATACTGACAATTTTCGGCCGAGACAAATTCCTACACGCGCCATCTTCCTTAGGAATGCGAGCGTCAATCAGGAGCAGTGTTTTTTTAATTTTATTTTATTCACTGAAGTGTATATCACAACAGGAGATTCTGTACCCCTCTCAGTGCTTGGGCACTATGTGAGAGGCACATTTTCACCAGTACCCAGGGATCGAATAATCGAGAGCCCGCGCCGGGAATCGAACCCGGGACCGCCGAACCACAGTCAGTCGCTAAACCAACTGCGCTACGACGGGTCGTACATTACTGTTATACAGTTATTGACGTCGCAAACATGGCGAGGAAAAGAGGTCTCGAACCGACGTAACCGAGTGAGAGGATTGGAGGTGCTGCCCTCTGGCGGCGAGCGAGGATGTCTGGTCCACCTGATGTCTGGCATATTGTTAATATTTATTCGGAGGGCCCTCACAAGTTGTTAATTCAACGAGAGGGCCCACTACCTTCGCGTCAAATGTAACAATCAATATTGTCATTATTTAACATGTAAAAATTATTTCATTTGGCGTTGAATAAAAAAAAAAAAAAAAAAATGTTGCTGCCGCCCCGTGTGGCGAGGCAATCACACAATACACAGTTTAGGACCAATTGGAATTATCTGGAAATATTCAGGCACTCAATTTGCAATTGAGTTGACTTCGAATTAACTCATAATCATTCATGTATATCAATTAAAAACTTCAAACCACTAAATTCACAAAGATCCATCTCGCTAGATTGCCTGTATTTCATTTGGGCCGGCATCGGGCTCTTCAGCGATTCAACATCCCCTTTATTGAAAAATGGCGTCAGCCCGACTTGAATCTCACCGAAGTTCCGCTTTCTGATCGCAAACTGATTATCAGCTTACTGAGTGGGTGCGAAGTGGGTGGAAAAGGACGGGGGTGTATAGACTAGTGGGTGTGGCAGTGCGGCGGGTGGAAGGGGGGAGGGGTTTGGGGGGGAGTGTCGAAAGTCGTCCGTGGCTTCGTCCCGTCGGGAAAATGAGGCCAACCGCGCAGCCGAACAAGAGGAGGCAGATGTTCGCCGAAAAAATAAAAGTTTTCGCAGCCAGAGTGTCTCCTCGTTCCAGCGTGGTTGTCGCGGCCGAGCATTCATGGAGCGTCGTGGATATCCGGCTCTGGGCTGGGGCTTGGGGATGGGTGAGTTGAGACGGCCCCTCCCCAATCACCGATTTCCCGATCACCTATTGGGGATGGCGTGACTTTGACGCGTCCCGACCGCACGTAGCTTTTTTTTATGTAAATAGAGAACGAAGCATTGGGCCCTTGCCAGCGTTGCCTTAATAGAATCTCTCCGACCTTTCCCGTTTATTCATCACCAACCGCCAGGAAAATCACATTCACAGTTTTTTAAAGTTTTTTTAAACTGTAGTCAATCGCACTATAGGCGTTTTGTACCCCTCATGGTGCTCAGGCACTATGCGAGGGGCACCTCCAGTACCCCGGGATCGAAACTTTCGAGAGCCCGCGCCGGGAATCGAACCCGGGACCGCCGAGCCACAGCCAGTAGCAATACCGACTGGGCTACGACGAGTCGTACTTGGTTAGAAATTAAAAGGTACTGATATTCCTCGGAAAGGTTTAAAAATAGAAATAGTAAGGAACCGTTCTTCTTTTGGTCAGAATCGTGGGCTTGACCAAGGAATTTTTTTAAATTTTGTTCAATTTCCGGAGTGCCAAACGCACCACGATCAAGCCAGCATTGTGGACACCAACCGGAAATTCTGTGTTCTTCCCGCTGGCCGAGCATAGGAAATACGGCACATTTCATTATAATTAATTTAATATTTGAAATCCTTTTCAGATGTGGAGAGAACCAGAAGACCTCACCCATACTAACCCCCCCAAAACACAATATCTAACAACAAAAAAACAAAGTTGGTCCATTTTTATTCGATAGCTCACCAACAACGCAGCGCAGCACCACGAAATTTACATTGGATCCAAAGAAATTGTTACTTCTTTCAAATCATCATGTTATTGCGTTCACGTTCTTGAAATAGTCATGCGAATTTGATGAGAACAAAAATAACATTAAGTCTATGAGGCGATTTACCATAAAAAACCAAGTTGTGGCCACAAGGCGACGGGGCAAATAATATATACACATGTGTCGCCATCTACCAACAGTAAGAGGAGACCGATTGGCGGGAGATTTGAATGAGGTTATAATTGGGTTTTGCCCAATTGAAAAAATGATTGTCAATTAACCCAATTGAGGAAATGTGGCTGATGACGTCCCAAAAGCAAAAGTGATTGTGACCTTCACGACAACCGAAAATCAAACAAACAAACAAAAAGAAATGCAGAAGAAACGCAGAGATGCGCGATAATCATAAATTATTCGAAATAATTATTATAAATTATTCGAAATAATCCTGGTGAAGCCGAGCCATTTTAAAAATCAGTTAATTTACTTATTCTTTCTTATTCTAAAAATATATTAATAATTTGACTGCTGTGAAAGTCATAATCGTCTGAGTTGGATTGTGTCCAGGGCACATTAATGTTTTTAAATTTAAAAAGAAAAGGCAATTCTTTCGTTCTTGATGGGGGTAGGGGGTTTCTCTCTTGCTTGATCTCCCAAACGCAGATAGGGGCGAGGCGTTCGACGAAGACGGAGGAACGCTTTCGTTGCCATGGCAACTGTTGACACCATTTTCGTGCTCAGACGTTGGTCTTCCAGTTTAAAGAGAATACCCCGCGCAGACCACACGTACTGGAGGAATACGTTAGCGCAATAAAGACCGATTGCCAAACACACAGTACATCCGGTGTTCGGTCGTTCTATTGAATAGTTGCCGAATCGCTCCCGGATATTTAGAAATGTATGCATAATAACTTTTTTTAATCAATATTAATGATTGTTAGCGAAGTGTTTTCTCAATTAAACAAACGAGAATGCGCTAACAGCTAGAACAATCAAATCGTTTAAGGAATGTTCATTAATTGAGAAGAACAATTTTATTGAAAACTGACATTTTCCTTCTTGCCATTCTTATCTGAAACCTGTTCATACTCGATCAGTATCAGTTAGATAACACGCAATAAGACCAATTAAAAACAATAAAGTAATTAAATAAATTATGTATCCCATTTGCCAAATTTATAATTGAAAGTACTAAGCACCGAAGTCACAAATGTGAATACAAATTAAATCTGGAATTTCAGATATTTGAATGAACCGAAACTGGACGGCAATTTTCAAACCCAGATCTCAAATGTGACGAACAATAATGAAGTGACAGTTAATTGATATTTGTGATTTCCAGGCATTAATTAATTTCCAATAGTTTTAATAAAATCAATTTTATTAAAAAATTTCAAACTGCACGAATTTTTGAACTTTCCACACACGTCAAAATATATAATTTCCCATAAAAAAAATTAATAGCAAAAAGATAAGAACATCTTCTTGTGGTACAGAGCACACGAAAGACGCTCTGGTTACTGATTTTGGACTCGTCTCAAAATCTTGATAATATTCCATCACTACGTTGCCCATTTTAGGAGAACGCATAGAAAACAAAATTCGTGGTAATAGATAATTGATCATATCTGTAGTTAAGGCGAATTGTGGTCATCAATAAGAAAAACACGTTTTTGCGCTTGCGCTGTTGCAGTAGAGAACGTCGTTGAGACATTCAGAAATTACTAGCCTGTACAAAAGATGGAGGAATAACGAAAAATAGTTTTTAAATGCTCACAATGTTAGCCAAAATACAAAAGGATGTGTTCAACCAGCGCCCGAGTCACCCCACCCTAGCTATGACGTCATTCTTTGTCGCTCGCCGAATGTTCCGATTTTATCCGCATGCCAATCCGGTCCCTATTCTCATTAGATGCTCGGCCATTAGCCGACGGGGGCGCTAATGTTGGGGGGCCCCAAAAGATTGCGATATCGGCGAATGTCTCGTCGTTTGAGGAAGAAAACAGAATAGTCATCTCGATTAGTGGATGCCGGAGATTCACGATACGCATCAATCTCACTCCTATTCTGCAATAACAGGTTTACCATGGGTGGTAGCGGTTACCATTTCACTAGGAATTTTCAATTTGGTCAGCTTGTCCAGAACACTTATTTATACTCTAGGAGTGATATCTTGAATATAAGAATTAGGTCTTGTAAAATAAAACCGAATCATTAGAACCAGAAATAAAATGCGAACTTCCATCTACCAACCAGACGGGAATTCGAACCCAGAACTTGTCGCTCCGAGCCTCAATCACGTAAACGACAATTCCAAGATCGCATAAATCCTGACTTGTCGTCTACCCCTAAAATTAGAAAATCCAAGATCTCGGAACTCACTCAGAAATTCTGAGCTGGTTACGTACGAGTTTTAAATTAGTTAACCACCCAGACGGGAATTCGAACCCAGAACTTGTCGCTCCGAGCCCATTATCGAGGCGACGATCGACGGGCCGCCCTTCAGCGATCAGTCCGCCCACCATCCGCGGCCTATGCAACATTAATAATTAATTTCTAGCCGACTGATCACCCGCTCCTCCAACTGGAACGCGGTTATGTTCTAACGATAATAGTTGTCCGCCATGCGGAGATTCTGACACACTCCGAACTGATTAGGATGATGCGGGTTGCACTTCCTGCTGCGGAGCTTAGGCCGGAATGGAGGCTCGAGCCAACATCGTCTCTCAGTGATGGGCGAATGTCTTCTTTATATTGGCGTGATATGCGAAGAACGTTTGACGTCGTTAAGAGACAGGAGAAAAATGTGACCTGCCTTTTTTTCTTCTTCGTCTTCTTCTTCTCCTGCTTCTGCTTTCCTTCTTCGGTCGAATCACATGCTAGGCGCAATTGTCATCAATAAGCCCATTTCTAGTTTCAGGCGTGATCTTTTTCTCTTTCTCGCTCTCTCGCCTGGTAGTGGTAGTGGTGGTGGTGGTGGTGGTGGTGGTGCTGGTAGCTCGAGCTTGGAATATGCTAGTCGGGTGAAACGAATCGCCACCACCATAAAGTCGATAGGTACATGTCTTGAAGAAGTCGCCGCTGCCACAGCGTTGGTGATCGAGCGCAGTGAGAGAGTGCGTCGTCACAAGAGAGCCTCGATTGGCCAAGAAAGGAAATATAAATCAAATAAGCTGTATGGGAGGGGGCGGTATATATATATATAGATGTAATAGTTTAGCATTACACGCAGAATTCGATCAGCGTGGGGACGACCACAGTCGCACAAAGGAGTAATAACCTCGTTTTTTACTTGCTCAAAGCCAAGCACAGACGGCACAGTTGGAGAACGAGGAGTAGGAGGAGGAGGACCTCCTAGAGGTGTCAATTCAGATCGTGTGGCAATTTGTACGAATGCTTTATTATTAGTGAATCTTTATGGTTCAATTGGTGATGATTCAAAGATAGAATTCCGCGATGTTTAATCGGGTCAAGAAAGAATGGGCGTGGAAACGAGTGGATCAAAATGTGACGATGGCTACCATGAAAGTGACGACATGTTTCTATTTTTACTTTTTGGAAATGTAATTCTAATGATGAGGGTTGAATTAATTACGGCAACCCCGATAATTTTTTGCTTTTAATCAACTGTAGTCAACCGTACTACAGGCTTTACGTCACCCTCATGGTGCTTAGGCACTTTGCGATGGGGAACGACTAGTACCCCGGATCGACATTTTCGAGAACCCGCGCCGGGAATCGAACCCGGGACCGCCGAAACCACAGTCAGTCGCTAAACCAACTGGGCTACGAATTAAAACGAGCTCTCTCTCGCTTCTTTGAACCAGTTTCGATGGAAATCCGGCCTCGAACTTATAATAACTGCAAAACCAATTCAGTTCGAGAGTCACTTCTGTCATTAAAAATTCTCACACTATATTGTTGAAGCATGGCTCAAAAATATGTGACGTTTTCGTTCCCCTAAGCATGACTTATCAATTATGGTTTAGCGTAGGTAAAATTGGTTTAGCGACTGACTGTGGCTCGGCGGTCCCGGGTTCGATTCCCGGCGCGGGCTCTCGAAAATTTCGAACCCGGGGTACTAGTGGTTCCCCTCACATAATGACTGAGCATTATGAGGGGACGTAACGCCTGTAGTGCGGTTGACTACAGCAGATTAGGCAAAAAAGAATGTCACACATTTTGCAACAAGATGACGACAATCTCACGAATTCCTCCACCGTGTCCATTTCAAGAAAAATCGACTAAACTCAAGTAAATGGATATTTTGGAGGGCCTACTGATTATTAGCCAGTTAAAAGAATTAATACCCTAAATTAATTATTTGATACCGATGACCAAAATTCGAATTTTGTTTCAGTCACTTCTACCCCCCCCCCATCCCGAACGCGATAGGGGAATTGAAAATTCTCCCATTTCGAGTCCCTCCGACTTCGGCTTCTAAGCCTTTACTTCAACTCACAATCTAGTTGGCAACATAAATAAAACTTGGGCTGAAAGCAGATAAAACCTGACAGGGCTCCCGTTGTAAGTATTTATTCTCGTGGAAAAAAGGGAAAAAAGGGACACGAAACTGTACATGCAGGGCCCAGAGAGATCCCAAGACGGTCGGCACACATCTACAGTTCCGGATGAGAGATGAAGGAAATGAACGCCGTTTTGAGCGACTCGTTCGTGGGCCGCGTCATGCCATGTCAGATCGGAAAAAGTGTTTCAAGAAAAAAAAAATATCTAACCACAAAAGACAGCATTTTCGAAAATCTTAAAAAAGGAAAATAGCCATGTCTCACTGATGCGTAGCTTCTTTAGGATAAAGAGTGCCCCAAAAAAACCTCACGAACATCTAGGATAATAAGACATACCCCCAATCGAAAAGTTGAAGTCCCGTATTCCTCCTCTGAAGCATTGCTATTAGCGGCTATGTCAATTTTCCTTGTTTCTTGGACGCAGCCTACATACCGGAAGCATGCCATCTAGCGTTTATGGTCACAAACGACTGCTTCAACAGTGATCAAACAATAGACTACACGTCTATACGATTCTGTCGATGCAACCATCTCAATATCTTCTGCGGCTTCTTCTAAGAAAACTAAGCAGTCTCGCTCGTACTTCAGATTTTTATCTCCGTTTTCTTAGAAATCACTCCGCAACAAAATCGAATAAACCGCTAGAATCATTTCCACCAGCAACACGCATTTGTCAGTTTTAATAGATGTATCGATTGTTTTTAACGATGTCAATCCAAAACAATTCTCTTTACAGTGATATAGTTTTTTTCTACATTGTGATTTTCAAACCTTTACGGAGTACAATAAAACAAGAGTCTGATCGGTGCACTCTGTGATTGCCTGACCACACGGGGCAGCATCAATCGCATACTCGTCCGTCAACAGAGGGCAGCACTTGACCAGGTCTGATCCTCTCTGCTGCGTCGGTTCGAGACCTATTTCCCTCGTCATAGGTGTGACGTCAGCACCTGACCAGGTCTGATCCTCTCTGCTGCGTCGGTTCGAGACCTATTTCCCTCGTCATAGGTGTGACGCCAGTGAACTCTCGCCCGCGTCAGTGACGTCAGCGCCTGTTTAATACTTGTTTGTTCAACAGACATCGGCATCGCGCAACTAGAGTCCAAACAGGAGATGAAACCAGTTTTTTGACGCATCGTTATTGTTGCTTTTTGGCTAAGCTGTTTGTTTAACGATTGGACTTGCTGGCGATGGCCGTCGACGTCCTCCGTCACTCTCCTTCCAGAAATGGCGAAAAAGCGCCATCGATCTGCAGCGAATTCAGCCTCCCTCGCTCTCTCTTCTTTTTTCTTGCTCTTGTTGTATATAAGGAGAATACTGGGATAACTGGATAAGTGACCCACCGGTTTGCTGGTGATGTAATCTATTTCCGTGTATCGATAACCCTTTTTTTTTGCCACCACCCCTCTGACGAATAGCTCTTCCGATGGCGATATCGTGGCGTTTCGTCATGGCAATTCAAGCTCCAGCGATACCAGATTCTGGAAAAATCGATATGCAGCGAATATATAGCTTAATATAGATATATTAATAATAATCATCGTCTACGATAGATGGTCTTAAGATACAATGCCTATTGATCGAGATAAATGGTGATTGCTGGTGGTCCTGCTCAATTATTATTTTCTTGATACATGATATCCATTACCGGACTGACAACAGACACTTTTTATTATCGTTAAACGAACGCCGCCAAAGTGTAAACAATGATGACCACGATGACCGGATATGTGGTGATGGTGGTCAAGCGAATGTCCATTCCAGCGGAATAATTGACAGTTTCGAAACCGAAGCTACAAATGGAATTTACGGTTTTCAGGATAGAAATTGTGGCATTTATAATTTTTAATCCTAAAAATAGTGTCCTGAAAAATCCGGGTCAATAAAATTTGGAGAAGGTCAACAATGTCATTGCAAAACATCTGTGACGAAGGTGTGGAATGAACGACTATTGGTTATTACACTCTTCCCTCTTTTGCTTCACTGTATCGTGTATTTCTGATTGGCAAATTCACACTTTTCTCACAAACCCCTATTGACCCCCTGAATAATGTCTCCCCTAGGCCTGTATATCCTATTATATCGTGAATCGATAGCGTCAGATATCCATTTCTGGAATCGCGAATTTCCAGCCAACGGTTAGAGATACACCAGCAAAATATACGAGCGAATCCATTTTGATCATGTCTTTCTGAGAGAGAGAGAGAGTTAACGGATTTTCCATTTTTACGACACCACTACTGGGTCAACAGAATTCCGGGAAAAGGGTCAAAGGCTTTGGGAATATCCATTATCAATAACTAAATCGAAGATACGCATCTATAAAAAAAACATTAAGATTAAGTCCAGAGTTAATCTGCTATTGATAAACCGTTAACAATAAGTAATTGTACCTGTAATTGAGACAGATCTCTCATCCTGTATCGGTCTGGTCTCTACAATTGGAGACAATATCGATCAGGTTTCAAACAATTCGGAGATGCATGTGAAGGCCATCAAAAGAACCGATATTAATTTTTGATTTAAGTCCGAATTCCCATTTCCGGTGACTCTTTCCCACCAAATCACGCCATTAAGTACGCGCCCAATACACACACGTGATGAACGATGCAACGTACACAACCGTGTTGGACCAAAACAAAGTGACATTTTGAATGAGCCAAACGTGAGATAATAGATCACGTAAACCCACGCCTTAAACGATCCCAAGATTCCAAGAACATATCGATCGGTCTGAAAATTATTTCTTTTAGATCTTAGCGATTTCACGGAACTGGTCAGTAAGATGTTACATTAGAATACCTAATCTTGCAGACATCGCCGAGATAATTGCAAAGTCATCGCATTGAAAAGGTATTTTTTCGGATTCTCTTAAGGCGCTACCTGTAGTAGCTATCACTCCATTGATATGCCTTATTGAAATATGTCTCTAAAAAAAAATCAAGACTTGTCTAAAATAAAAATATGAGCAAAATAGGCTACCTGAAGCAGACATGACATGATATATTTAAACTAAAACTAGGTAATGTTTTTGACGCTTTGGTGTCGTGTCGAAGTTGTGTCTAAGTCGAAAAATACTTTCTTTACTATTGCGCATGGGATATCTGAAAATGATTACTTATGACAACATTGCACACATTCTCCAATAATCATAAAATTGAATTAGCACAACGAACAATCCAAAATAAAAATAACCCATGGGTTTATAACCGCCATGGTTTCTTATAAAACCGAAATTGACAAATCACTCACCCTTCCATTGTCTCAAGAGATTGTGTCAATCGGAACTTACCTGAACAAGAAGAATAGAGAAATAAAGACAGAATTAGGAAACGTGTTGCGGTATCTATGTGCACTAGCTAGTAATAACAATAATACTAAAACCACAAAAACAAATCCAAAATATATTTTATCAAATCTTTGCGAAATGTTGACTATTTCTCTTGATTTCCCTGAAATTCCCTGAGTATTATGGCGTTTGTGAAATTCGTATGCTCCAAAAGTTGCACTCAAATGATCAAACCATTTGTTACTGTGCTGAACGACGTAGCACTGATCCAAGAAAGATGCTGTGTCGATCCAGTTTGGTATCCAGTCTAAAACAACCAGTCCATCAGGATAATCCTGTACCCCAAATCCTCCTAGCCTATAGATCATATCTGATCCAAAAACTCTTTTTAAAATTGATTGATGCTGTAATACCTTAGTTAGTGGAAGGAGTGCGTAGGAATTTCTGTCGTCCGAAAAATTCCGAGGATCTCGGTCGGGAATCGAACCCGAGACCATTGGAATAACAGCTCGACAAGCTAAGCATGATTACAGTGTAACTAGGATAAAATGTTTTGTTTTCTATAACAACGATAAAAACGACAGTTCGGCTTTCTTTCCTGAGCCCCTTTCTAATTGGAACGCCCATTTAAAATAAACTTCTTAATGAGCTCAGGAAATTTAAGAACAAGCTGTTGATCAACCTCTGTGCCACGTTTCCTGAGAATCAGTTAACATTTCGCATAGAATTAATAGAATATATTAGTGCCTAAGCGCCGAAAGGTGTACAGAAACTCATGTAGTGATTGGTACGACTCGTCGTAGCCCAGTTGGTTTAGCGACTGACTGGTTTCGGCGGTCCCGGGTTCGATTCCCGGTGCGGGCT
>JAQGBY010006871.1:0-12486 GCA_034698785.1 Mycogona germanica | reverse complement strand
ATTATCTTAAAAGATATACAAATTGTCTTATAAGATATATAAATTGTCTTAAACGACATTTCATCGAAAAATGAGACTACACATGTGTCATTTTTAAGATATCATTTTTAAGTGTGCGCGTGAAATGGTCAACTTGGTGGGAGATAAAGGATTCGGGCCTCAGGAGGTCAAACATCCCAATTTACGTGTATCTACAGTATCCACTAAAATGGGCGGCGTAATTCGAATTACCGAGTTGTGGGGACGCGGCGAAATCCATCTGCCAGGTGGGGTGGTGGGACGAACAAAAAATAACCCTATACACGCTCAGCTATAGATATATATCAAAAGAAAAACAGAAACGGGAAGCTTGCGCTTTCGTCGTCTCACCCCCAGCAGCGCTTCGAGCTATTTAAACCATTATTAAAATAATAACCGACGTTTAATTTTATACGCCGGCCACCGGAGGCAGCCTGACTGGCGCGCGAACAAACTTCTTCCCCCACCCACCCGACCTCACAATGCAAGAAAGAAAGTTCGGCAACAACTGCACTGTGTACCATTATTTGGCGGCCATTTTTTCTTTTGGTAAAGAGAGCGATAGCCGCCAGATGGTGCTAAATTCGCATCTCAAAATTTAGCGTTGTAGAGTCGATAAGATGCTGACACTCTCTCGGATGAGTTCCTGCAATGTTTGGTGAAAAAGTCGGTATAAAATTGAGCTCATTTTTATTGATGACCACGGGTTATAATTCAGGAGACCAGCTTCTTAATTGGTAAAGTGTCCCCCCCCTTCAGCGGCTGGAATCGGAATTAGGGGAGAGGACAGGTGGGGACCGTGATTTCTAGGGGATCCCTTCACTAATCCAAATTCAGGCGTTCGCTAGTCAGTAAAAAGCTAATCGAGTGTTTAACATAAATGGGCGGTCGTCAGTGGACCGTGGGGTGGCGTCCGCATCGCTCTATCGTAATAATAGATTTAACAGGATACAGAGGTGGGGCAAGGTGGCGCGGTGAAGGGGGTGGGGGATGACTGGAAACGGAATAGCTACTCTCTGGGTGGAGGTTGTCGGTTAGGGGAGAGAGGAAGAGGGGGCTAGTCAGGGGAGAAACTGAAGGTGTCGCTTGCTATGGGGGTTATAAGGTGGTCGCCCAGGTATACGCGGACTACACTGATTTGGGGGTCCGGCAGCTGGCCGAAGTCGATTGGACGAGCTACTTCTTTGACTAAGAATATTTAGGAGCTCGATACAAATAACAAGAAAATGTATTGAGTTTCACGCTAAGTCTATCGGCAAGTACACTGACTAGTCGTCCGTATACGAGACCGACACTGTAAATCAAGGCGTCTTAATTTGCCACTGAAAAGTTGTCGACAAAGTTGGTCAATTAAGGAGGGGATTGTCGAGTGGTGTAGTGATTATCGCTTCGGATAGAAGCCGGGTTCAATTCTCGGCCGAGACCTCCACAAATTTTAGCACTCCTTCAACTCTAGAGAGTTATAAATAAAACCCCTGCAGGAGTCATAAAAATTTAAGTAATTCGCCATTAAAAATCTTGTAAAATGGGCGGCAACTTTTCAATAAGACGTCCTGATGTACAGAGTGTGCATAAAAATGGTGGTGGTGTCTGAAGAAAGGGTGGCTTATTTTTCATTTCACTTCGCGTCTTCTCCTTTTGAAGACATTTTAACAAAAGTGGCAGCATGGAAATTATATTTTGAATGGTTTGCGCAGATTGCGTTTTGGCCTGTGAAGCCTACCTTACAAACTGGCCTAAGGATGGAGATTGCTTTTGAACCGTCTCAAAATCCGACCCTCTTTCTCCAATTCCCCCTAAACTAATCCACACTCTGGCATGTGAAATTACCTGAGGGCTGTGGCCCAGAGCTACCAAACAATAATAAAAAAAACTGTGCCGAGCGAAATAAGGGAGCCAGCTACCGGAATTGAGCGTTAAAAAGCTCGCCGATGTTGTTTAGGGGGAGAGGGTTTCGTTTTTGTTTATGGAGGTGCACATAGTCCACTAAACGCAATATTATGGAACAACAAGGCGGGCTCCCAATTCCTGTTACTCGACTGTGTCCACAACATGGGGGACACGTTTTTCCGTAGCGGGCGCTGAGCGCCTGACCAGGACGTTAAAGGAGCACCATGAATGGTCAAAATGTAAAACTATTTTGTAAAAAGATGGCTTCTTCCAACATTTTTGTCGTTCGTGATCGAATAAATAATTATGAAATTATGATTCTGGCGCACTCCAGTTATGGCCGATGGAGGGCGCAACCAGCTAAAACGTAATATACCTATATGTGAGATGCAAGTTAAAACGGAAATAAGTATATAGGATCTCTCGTAATCAAGTAAATTGGTGGCTTAAAAGGAGGTAGGCGGGACCCAGCCTTTATAAGCTGAGGGGGAAATGACGGCTTGTCCCAATGTTGCCACATCCAAGGGTTAGCGCCTCACCAGATCTAGCGGCAAAACAAAAATGAGATGAAATTTCAATCGGAAGTTTTGTTTGTCGTTTTCATTGCAAAAATGTCTTATTTTTGTGACGATATAAATACCAGTCAATCTTTGTTAACAGACATCCTGAAAGGATGCTGATCTGAATCATCACCGGCCTCCGCAGTAAATAATAAGACGAGCCACCACAAATGAGGGACGGGGGAAGGGAGGGGGAGGAGAATGCACGCAAAGCTCTAACTTGATCTTGTAGATTGAGAGTCCCCAGGCGAATTGATAATTTAGTGGGCACCTTTTACGGCACTGTAAAAAAAAATGTATATACATAAAAAAGGTAGCTCTATAGTAATTATCGCCTATCATTTTAGATAAGGAAGATCCAAAAAAGTAGAATACGCGCGCTTGCAAAAAAACAGTAAAATAGATGTTGCTAAAATATATTCCGACAAAAAAAAACAGTTCACATCCCTTCTAAAACAACCTTCGTATACAAAATAATAATAGCAAATTCGCAGAAAAAAAATTTCCCCAACATAAAAACTTAATTACAATTGAAATTGACTGTTTCGGCATTGGAGTACTTGCAAAAAAAATCTTTAGAGACTAATAAAGGTGTATGACGTAATGGGGGTCGTCACTGGAATTGTTCTTTTATTATTTATTATAAACAAAAATTAGTCAAATCCTCGATATCATCTTACACTGAATCCAGGCGTTTTAGATTTAGCCACTCTAAAAAGGGAGTGGGAATCCTCATTAAATATTCACAAAACTTAAAAAGAGTTGCACGAAAAACAGAGTAGACCGTTCTACAATGCTGCACAGTAAAATCCAGCATCTTAATTTCGATAGTCTTACATAAAACCTCATAGAAATTAGGATCTTGCTAGTACGCAGTTGGAGAGACACTGCGCAAAACATACAGAGAGAGTAAATTGTGCCCGGGACAGCGCCGGACGACATTCAACGACGTCCTATTCTCATTTGAATAGGAGAATAGGACGTCGTTTATACGCCGTACGCCACACACCATATTGGCTGCATGGATTCTAGGACTGCGGATGATCCACGGAGGGAAGGGTGAGGTGGGTGTGGGGGGCAGTTGAAAGATTCGTGCCCGGGCCATTTTTTCTTCTCCCCTTTTCCCTCTCCACCGCTCCACCGGCGTCTGCACCATGCAAAATGCGTGGACTGCAGGCTCCAGTGAGTAGGGCTCCCGACAGTGCCCCGTCGCCGGGGGTGGGATACAGACATCCTGACGGCCGCCTAGCCGCCTATCTGATGGACGCGGTCGAGGGGTCCGGCGCCAGGGACCGAACGTCCCTGGGACGGCAACGGGAGGAGGGGGAGGAGGGGGGGGGCATCCGATATGATGCCGTAACCTTGATCTACAAATCGCTACATGTCGGCCTACTCTAGTACTCCGATGCCCAGTCGGTCGCGGAAATTCAAGGAGTTTTGGGGCGAAGGCAGCATGACGTGTGTGACGTCACAAGTAAAAAAGTGAGATAAATGCTCTATTTAAAGGTGAAGCGAAGAAATCAAAAACTAAAACAAATTGGTGCAAATTAAATTAACACGGACAATGTGCTGTGTGAAAAAGATTTCCAAATAAATAAAATATCCGTGACCATCACGAGATAAACACAGCAACTGATGGATTGCACTTGCTAATTAAATTAGTGAGTACAATCCATCAGTTGCTGATATTTTATGTCTTTGGAAATCCTTTTTTATTTAAATTAACAGCTCCTATAATAAATCAAATGTAACGTGTTACGTACGTGTTTAAAATGTGCTCAAATGATTGGAGCCCAAATGGCACACACAACACGTATTTGATTGGACAGCCCTAGGTCCAGGTCCTGGGACCAGGTCTGGAGATATTCACAATCAGGAAGATGTAATCAAAATATGGGGTAAAAGGCCTTTTACCCCATATTTTAATGAATATTTAAAAAAAGTCTTTCTCACCGACTCAATTAAATTGAACTGCGCAGTCTGCAATAGTAGAATGACCAACATGTAGAATTAAATAAAAAGTGCAGAAGCAGAAGCAGAAAATGTAGAATTAAACAAATTATATGTGAATTGACAATACTCAAAGATTATTAGTTAAATTAAATGCACTCGTTATGAAAAAGTTTCACTGAATGGAACTACAAAAACCAAAAGTCATCCTGATTTCATGAAACGACAACTGAAACTGAATGACCCATGCGACATGCTGACCACACCTCTTTGATGTTTCTTTTTAAGAAACAAAAAAACGTAATGGTCATCGCGATTGCAGCGCCTCAATGTAGTAACTCCCCACGGAGGTAGCATGAGGGGCGTGGTGACGTCAGACTTGGTCGCAATCCCCCCTCTACACCGGGCGCCGCCACCACGATCGCCGCCGCCACCGAGGTGCGAGGCAGGCGCCCCGGGGAGGGTGCCGGCCAAAAATGGGGGGTTCGGCGGCCGGGATCGTAAATTAATTCGGCGCGCGGGAATATCTGCGCATTAAAAAGAAGTTCGCTCAACCCCCTCCACCCCTCCTCCTCCTCCGCGCCCGCTGCACATCTTGACACCTTCTCCACGGTGAGGAGCGAAAACGGAGGGGGTCGGCCACGGGGGCGAGGAGGGGTCAGTCGATCGGCGGCGGGACGACGCCTCGGTCGCCCGCCGACGCCGCCGACCGGTCAAAACAAAAAAAAAGAGCCAACCCTGGGGCCGGACTGGCCAGCATCAACCTGAGACCCTTGTACGCGCACACAGCTGCTCTTCTTGATTTACGAGCGTATTAGGGATTTTGCAATCAGAGGCGACTCCAATGTCAAGGATACCGAAACCGAGAATCACATTACCAACTCCGTTGCATCATATATTTAAAAAGTAAAATCGTCACTATGTGATTTTTCATTCTCCTATTCCAAATACTAGATGTGATTTACAGGGTATGTATAGAAGATTTAAGTGAAAGTGTATTTAAGATAAAACTTAATGTTTCCTTTCTCACATGAGCGATCAATAATGAGGCGAAACATTTATTAAAAACAAAAATCATCTTAAATATGCCACTCTTACTCATTGCAATGTGCCTGTATTTTCTGATAAACACTTAAAAAATTATGTTATAGCAAGCGTAAATTTTTTTAAAAATGCGTTGTTGGTCAGCTAGCTCTAAGTTCGAACACTTTAGTTATTTTTTGCATATGTCGCCGAATATGTTTGTAAAGAGTGCCGTGAGCGTCTCAGGAGGAAATACTTACAAACAGCGGTAAATTTGTCTGGGCGTCGCATAATAACGGTCACAACAATAAATTCTAATTGACTCGTCGCATTTTTAATTAAGTACGTTTTGTCGCCACCGGAGGCGGCACCGCGGCGTTACATCGTAAATTATGTGCAGGACAATTGAGGGAAATGTGAAAATTATCCGAAGACCCTAACGTACAACTTCAATTTGCACTTCACTCACGCCAAGGAATCTGGCTCGGCCGTTTAAAAGTTCACCAATCACCAAACGAGGAACTTATTCGCCAAGTGGCCCGGCATCAGAGCGAGTAAGGCAAGCAATGCGAAAGCCAGCTCGTCAACACAGTATTTACCACGTATCAACCCCTTATCATCGGGCAATCACACAAAGCAGCTGGATTGTTTCACGAATGATCACTAGGTGGTGCCATTGTCGTTTACCATTTCGGCGCCACATCAAACGTTGCAAGCCCATCAATTAATTGGCGAACTATCGATACAGTCGGTTTCTTCGAATATCATTGGACTCTTGAGATATTTTTTAAGGAGGTCTACCTAAACCCCCCCCCCATTAGTCGACCTGACAATTATTTTTAAAGTATAAGCTGCCAAGGTAGATATCTTTAACGTGTACCTTAAATAATATCATTAGACTATCGTAAACATTATATCAATATTTACAACTTGACGACCACATGAAGCTAAATACTGAAGCCTACACAGCTTGCAAAGCAGAACACTTACAATTACTTAATAAATTATCGGTAACACATTTGTAAAATCTGTTCACATTTCGTCGGGATAAACATTTTTTAAAAAGGCAAAATAGTTTTTCCTTTTCAATTCATAAATAAATTATATTTTAAAATTTTTAAATTATGTTTTACCATGTCTCCAAAAAAGTATTGACTACCGATAACAGGTCGCTACAGGCTGGCAGCAGTGGCAAAACGATGCTAATGGACTACAGGTAAAACTGCTAGCCCATTAAGAATACGTGATGGATGGATGCCTTTACGCGGGTGACAAAGAAGAAGAGAAAGAAAAAAAGGGTTGTTCGTCTAATCGGTTAATCCCATAGCCTTCCTGGCGTCTGACAGTCCGACCAAAAACCGGTGGCACACTTGCAGTTGGTGCGGCGGGCGTCGCTGGCAGTGTCGGGTCACGACAACACGCGGCTACCTGTTACAGCTGAGCAGAAAAATGCTCGCGGGGAGAAGCAAGTTTTTGCCAATAAAGGAGCGATCCTGGCGATCTTCACATTATCGGCACAGCGCTTTCGCTCTCATTCAAACCGCGATGTGATTTTTTTTAAGCTCCCGAAAACCGCATGAGCAACGAGATGCAAAATCTCTCTTTTTCTCTCAGTGGTGTCTGTTCAATGTCCAGAGACCCAGCGCCCTCTTGCACCGAAGTGGAAGATTGCAGTTCCATTTGGGATCCTCACCATGTGGGGCTTGTAGGGGAAATTGAAATGGTTCAACTTGGAACTGCGAGATTTGTTAGCTGCAGACTTGGAAGAAGTGACAGTGTCACAGACATGCTGTCAAAACTGGGTTGGGAGACACTGGAACTGGATAGGAGGGAGATCAGTTTAAGGTTGCTGCTCAGAATTCAGAAGGGGATTGTAATGTTGGTATCGGGAACTCTGCCCTGCTCCTATTAGAAGTAGAAGAAAGGTCCACACTAGAATGGTGAACGAGCTTCAATGTACATCTGCGTCATATTTTAACTCCTATTTCTCTAGAGTGTGTAGACAGTGGAATGACCTGACAATCCTCAAATCCAGATCCTTTTAAAATAAATCCCTTTCTGTCCCCAACTGGTCTTCGACCCCAGCCATAGGCCCGCCCCTCTCTTGGGGGCTGCTTGTGGGTAAAATTAGTAATTTACAATTACTAAATAAACAACCTTCACAAAAATTAACTTTGCAAATGAGTTCGGAGATGAATGGACGCTCTCGCCGAAGAATCAGATTGCAGGAGATTGCATTCCTCGCGTCTCTCAATCCACCATGTCAATTACAATTACAATATTACAATTACAAAATGTACCCACAGGCTTTCCCTGAATGGGGCCTATGGCGGGGGTCGAACGACCAGTTGTCTCTGAGATATTTGTTAAGGAGGTCCGCAACTGGAACTAGAACCCCCCAGGAGGCGACCTGGTAATTTTGCCTAGTCCAGGCTTTGTATAAGCTATCTAGGTAGGGATCTTTAACGTGTACCTGACATCGTACAGGCACGGCTCCCACGGCTTTACTTCCATTCCGAAGGAAGGCGCGTTTAAGGAATTTCTCTCGCCCGAATAAATTCCGAATGTGTCGGCCGGAATCGAAACCGCGATCACGGGCTAAGAGGCGAACGCGCTACCTCTCGACCACTCGACACCTCTAACTAGCGCTGTCCTTCTAGGCGAAAGGCGGAGGACTCAGGAGGACATAATTTTATCAACGCGTGCACGGAATAGCGCTCGAGGAGCGTCGGCGCGCGCCGTCAGCACATTATAGTAGCCGCGCGTCGATTATATATGGTCGCGCCGAATTTCTTAATACGCGCTCGTAAAAAGGGGGCCACCCAGATTCACGACGGGTTCAACCGTCGTTGTCGTCGCGCGATGAAATGCCACGAAAGTCCCCGTCTCTCCCCCGACGACCGGGGTCGCCACCTCCTCCACAACCCACCCGCCTGTTTTGATATCGAGAAATTCCGCGATTGGCGCCACCGTCGCCGGCACGTGCGATTCGCGTGGTCCCGGTGGCTGCGCGCTGATGAGGCCAATCAAATTCACCCACCACACGCACACACGCTTGATCAGAGAGCCGGGCGCACATTGGCAAGCTGGGCTGAAACGCAGGATTAATTAACCACGCCGCCAAAAAACTGAGAGCTCGGAATCAGGATCGATGGAATTTGGTGGCTAGGAGGACGCCAGTTCAGGCGTCGATGGCAATTATTTTTTCAGGTTCGGAAGCGATGATTCTGAGATCAAATCCTCGTCAGACGACTTATAAAATTAATATCCATCAGATTGTGTTGTGATGATTTTTAATTTGAAATCCGGCTCGGGTGTACTTTAACAGTACGACTCGTCGTAGCGCAGTTGGTTTAGCGACTGACTGTGGTTCGACGGTCCCGGGTTCGATTCCCGGCGTACGTGGGCTCACGATTATTCGATCCCTGGGTACTGGTAAAAATGTGTCCCTCATATAAGCACCGAGAGAGGTACAGAAAATCATGTTGTGATATACACTACAGAGAATTGAAATTTAAATAAAAAGTACAAAAAAATTCATGCGGTCAGTGGGCCATATGGCTGAAGGATATGGAACTCAAACTCTGGTCCCTGCGTCTCCTCGTCGATTCAAAGGGGGAAAATGTTAAAAATGCGCCTCTCTCCGGCTACGATTTCAATGAGTGTTTAATTCCAATCGTGATTTATGTTGGAGAGGAGAAAGAGGAGGAGGGCCACTTTCACACCCCGTTCAACGCAGTCCGCACAACAGCCGAAATGTGCCCCGCACGGGCAACATAAGCACGTCCACCACCAGCGCACTGAAACCCACCATTCCCGACCCCTCCGATCGACGGTCCACTCGCCCACCCCGCTCGAGCCTAAATTTGGTCACAGAAGCCACACGACGAGAGCGCCGCGTCGTCGCCGGCCACCGCCATCCGTAAAAAAGGGCGATAAACAAAAATTAACGACCGCCAGTGATGATTTGCGCCCCGGCGATCTGCGCCCGCCCACTCGGGGCTCGATACTTGATCAGGCGACGACGACGACGACGATGTTGGCGACACACGGTCAACTCTAGGGTTCTTCTAAAGATAGGCTGTTAATAGCCCGTGTTCCCTGTGTACCAATGGTGGGCTAATGCTCACACAGACGCATTTGCGCGCGCCCACACCGGCCACAGTGTGGACAAAAGGTTTAGGCCTACGTCAAGTGCGTCGCAACTGTCGCGACATTTGGACAACTCCAGATAGTTCAGTTGCTAATAGAGTACACTGCTTGTGCACCATAAATCACGACGCCTTTAATAATGTAACCACGAATGTTGTCGCCCATTTCAGATTCCTCTGGCATATTAATTAAAAAATGTAAGACTTAAAGGTATTGCTTTATCACGCCTTCCATGGAAGATATCTTTAAACAACTTCCTGTTAAATTAAATAGTTACACCAGAAACATGAAATGAGTGATAACCATGTTGCTCGGCGACTTCAATGGAAATTAGGTGTTTTAAGTTAAGTGTCCGGGACATTAGCGAAAAGAGTTTTGTCCTACAAGAGTTCATTCTATTATAATAGTCATAAATGTTGCCACAACTTAACTCGCCGCCACAAATTAGAAAGTGAAAAATTAAGAAGCTCAGAAAGTCATATATTAAAAGGTTACCAATAACAGGACTGATACAGGACTATTTGTTGACGTTGAGTTCTCATTCTTATCTATTCGTGCACCTTTAAGACGTTAGGTTAGGTGCTTCTAAGACGGCGTTGCGATCCATCACTTCTCGAGACCGTAAATTACAGTTGTTTAGTCTAATTATTTACTTCTACGTTAAAAATGTTATGGGATTGATGCAATAAAAAATCTACTAGTGCAATAATACACTTCTGTCAGCGATGATGCAATTACTCAAAGCATTTTGCAAAGCCACACCATTACGAGCAACGTCCTGCAATTACTATAATGAATTTTGCGTAACATCATGGGGGCATTTAAATTTTATAAGTTTTTTTTTATTTATATAGGCACCGTTCACTACGAGTAAATTAATCCCAGAAGGTGCCATCATGGTTAACAAGGACCTCCTAATATCTCCTAATCTTATTTAAAATAATTTTTCAACATTACAAGTGTATAACGAAAGTTGTTCGCCGAATTTTGTGTTCACTTGCAGCGTTGGCCACGATTGCTTCGACAGGTGTGCAAAAAATCCGTAAAATTTAAACCCGACACTAGCTATAATATTATAGCTCGGGGTCTGACCAGGCCAGGCCGACTTTTCATGCATGCATACCGAATCGGCAACTTGTTCCGAATAAAGAATTTTTTAGCAAGGCGACATTAATAGAACAACATTCTCGAACAAATATGATTTTGTTCTCGAGCCGTGACTCTTTTGCGAAACAAGCTTTCAGTACCAAAGATTTAAGAATATGGAATCTAGAAATAGCGAATATAAAAAAGGAGCTCATGCAACCACCACACATACAGTATTTGCCCATGTAGTATTTGACAGCAAAAACAAATCAAATGTTAGAACAGAAATAAAAATATATATTGAATAATTAAATGTCACATCAAGAAGCGGTGATGTATTGACGTCAACAAATGAATCTGCACAAAAGAGCTATTGTCCATTTTCCATTATCACTAGTTGGCTTTTACGAAATGTTGTTTCTATATTCATATTCTCGAGTGTCAGCCAATTGAATCACACCACTTGAATGACGACAGTCGAAATTTCAATATTTACTGCCAAAGCTTCACAATCAGAATCCAATACAGAGTATAACTAGTGGAATCCGACATGTTGTTTAGTCGTCATATTGCAAAACAGGTTACAATGAGACTGCATTGTCCAATTTTCGAGCTTCCCCACATAAAAGACAATAAATTAATGTTTATTTTAAAAGTTTGATAGTGCAGCGGTGGAATTAATCAGTTAAAGTTACAAACTGGTCAAACGAATATTACTAGACCCCGAGCTTTCGACAATCACGTCAAATTCATGGAAAGAAATGGCAAAAATGCCCTCTATGTGTGGAGATAGGTGGTATAGAGGGCGCTAAATTCCAATAACGAAATGGGCATTGACAGATTATCCACTGAGCGTGATCAGTGGATAACCTGTAACTGTTATTTTCTTACGCAAATACACGTATTTTGCCAAGTCGGATTATTAGGCCACTTCAGAGACGTTTCGACGCAACTAAAATTGAAACTCCGAATTCCCGGATGTCGGATAAGAAAACAAAAATTCCGCCAAAACATTCGGCATGACAGGTTTACATCGAAATGTGGGCAATAAAAATCGTACGCATCTGGCCAACATTTTTTCTTTCTTAACCTATATAGATACGAGTTGGTGTTCAATAATAAATACAACGAACTCTTTCGACTTTCATAACATGCAGCCCATTCGTAGACGTGTCAATGCCCTCGCCAGCTATTGTGACCATGCCGTGCTGACCAGCAGGGGGGAGGGAGGGCGCAAAGTGTTAAGTGGGAAAGTTTTCTTAACAGTTATGCGATTGATGTGATCGCACACGATAACGCAGCTCACTCGATCATCAATAATAATCGTTTCTCCAGTTTGCGAGAGCAGATAACTTTGCACGTCTCCGATCAAAAAAATTATTTTTGTATCCTTTCTAAACAATCGATTCTCTACAATTATAGCGACATTTATCGGAGAACTTTCTGCTAATGCTGTGACGTTTTCGAAAGACAAAAGGCACATGGTGCATCAAACGCTATACAAAAAGGTTTGTTAAGGATTGTTGATTGAACATCTTATAATATCCCCCCCAGGGGGCGACCTGGAAATTTTGCCTAACCTAGGCTGCCTGGGAAAGGGATCTTTACCGTATAGGTACGAGTCATAATTTTACTTCTATTCCAAAAGAAGTCGTGAGAAAGAAATTCTCTCGCCCAAAAGAATCCGAAGGTGTCGGCCGGAATCGAAACCGCGATCACGGGTATTAATTACAACAAGAAGGGTGCCCGGCTTTGCCTGGGTTTACAGTAACCACCAATGAAATAAAAAATTAATTGTTTAAATTTA
>JAQGBY010006870.1:0-12487 GCA_034698785.1 Mycogona germanica | reverse complement strand
TTGTCCGGAAACGCCGGTGATACGACTATAAAACGTATATTCGATCGCAAGAGATTTGTCAACGGATCACCGTGTTAAATCTCACCCAGAAAGATGGAACTTTATTAAAGATGAAATTGGGCCTTGACGGTGGCGCTTTTTGATTTCTGATTACCGCTGCAATACGTGTAGTTAGTTTGTAGAGCGATTGCTCAACTCAGCTGCAAAGATGCAGTTCATCTAAGATAAAAATGCTGTTCAACTAAGCTAAAAATGCGATGAAATGCCTTCGACATAACAATTATGATCCCAAATGCCAAATTCTTAACGAGTTTCCAAATAAAAGATGGATTTCTAGGCGAATTTGAAGAATCTTTAGCGAAAGATAAACCAAACCGAGACTGTCTACGTTCGTTAAACTTCTGAACTACCACAGTTCATTGCTGGGCTCCTTTTCCGGATCCTTCGTTCGAAAACTCGTTAAGAAGAAAGACATTTGACTTCATAATTTCTTGTTATGTTGCATTTTTATCTTAGTTGAACGGCATTTTTGCAGCAGAGTTGAGCAAACGCACTACACAGTTGCGAATTGCAGAAGTAATCGGCAATCGACAAACGCCATCGTCAAGGCACAACTGTAATTGTGAGAAATTTGAAAATTGAAATTTGAGTCTCGGAATTCGAAAGGGGATAAATATGTCTTACAGAGTGTATTTATGCTTAAGTTTCATAATAATCGGACTATTTTTGGTCGACTTATTGAAAATATACATTTTACGTATGACACATATTGCGGTGTGCTCCTCGTCACTGAACGCCATTTTTAGAATTTCAAAGCAAAACGATGACGTCACATACACACACGTGCACCATGGCAATTGAAAAGGGAATGTATTGGCAATAAGTGTGGCAATAAGTTGGCAATAATTGTAAATTCTATAGTGTCCCTATTGATTTAATCCACACTGTCAGAGTAGTACTTGGAAGGAATGGTTAGCACGTTCAAACATTTCTCTACTCAGTAAATTGTAAAAATTATTGTCGATGAGATTTATAAAAATGTTTACAGAATGGTTTACAATAAAAATATGAACAATAAGAAGTAATCATTGAAATAGCTAATTGATATTAATATTCACAATTCAAAATATCTTTCAGCGTCCGTTTGTCGATGTTGACTATGGTAATGAACTTGACGGTGGCTGCCACCGTTTTGAAAGTCGACATGACCCATCTTGTCCTCAACACGGTATTAATTTTTTTCCCCTTGTTCAATTTTTCAGTTTGACGTTAGTTTAGTTAGCCCCATGCGCACAGCGTTCTCCCCGTTCAGTCAACACACACGGAGGACGGAGTCAAGCTGCAACTCTCGGGTGCAGCTTGTAATGAGAATCATTATAGGTCTTTATTATGCTGGCATCGTCGCCGTCTTCGTAGACCCGTCCCCACCTCAACCCTCGTCTTCCCCCCTCCCTCCCCCTCCCCATCGCGTACGCGGATATTAAGTAAAAATGATGGTGAAATTACCATCTACTCGCGAGCGTCTGTTCCACATGGAACGGTGGTGGACAAACTATGGTGGACGTTTATTGGAAGTGATTACGATATCCGGGAAAATCTTAGCCCCCCCCCCCCACTAGACTAATGGACGCAAAAATAGTTTAAGAAACATTCGAATGGCACTAAAATTTGACAGGAATAAGGAAAAATATCTAATTGTGCTCTCATATCGTTTCCGGATGTCTTACTCAGAGCTCTCCATCACTTCTAAAGACTAGTTAATTTATGGACAAGAAAAGTCAAGACGAAAATCGATATTCAAACCGCTCTCATAATTATTTAACGGCTGAGATTGAGTTCATCAAATAATGAGTCGTTTGAAATGAAGGAGGGTTCGGTTATTTGTTGACTGATGTTGGAGATGGTGATTCTTGACTTTGTGTTTATTAATTTTCGTCGGTCACTGAACTAAACGTTCGTAACTAATATTTTTCATCGAATTCCTTCTTGTTACGAAAATTACTTAACAATTTCGGGTTTGGAGATCGACTGCTTTCGTCTGACTCATAAGAGGGTCTATCCAAGAAGAATAAAATATATATATATAGAACCACTGATGATGGTGATGTAGGACCACAAGTGTGTTCACCTCTGTTGTATAGCAGCCTCTTATGCGGTGGTAACTACTGTATGGCAGCACGCAATAGACGAGTTCAAAAAAATTGAGATCGGTTAAAACTGCTGCTTTGAGGCTGGAAAGAAGGAAAAAAAAATACAGGAAAATATCCGTCATTTATCATGGATTTAGTGGGCAGAAGAGGGGTTTGGGGTTGGATAAGCATAGGCGACTAAGGCGACTAAGGAGAAGAGGGGGGAAGGAATATATGGCTTGAAATTAACGAACGTCTAGAGCGGCTCGCTGGTGCAACACAGTTTTTCTTATCTCGCCCGAGTATAATGCTCACATTATAATTGCAAGCTTTTAAATAATTGTCAAAGTTTGGGGGTAGCAGGGAAGTGGCATGTGGTGAGAGAGAGGATAGGGGGGTGAGGGGCGGTCGAGTACTGAGGCAAGTTGAGTCTGGAGCGATGCCATATTTAGGCGTTATTGAGCCACTCTGAACGTTATGTAAATATTTTTGAAATTTGCGTGGAGCATCCGAGCGACGTCGTACACATTGTTGGGAACAATAACTTGGCATCGGCTAGGTAAATATCTTCGTGGAATAATTAGTTAATTTACAGTACGCTGGAATGGAAGCGCAAACTCGATTGAAGTTCACGCAGAGCGGTCAAAAAGTATGGAAAATATGGTTTTGTATATTGATGGGCTAAATCTCAATGGTTATATACAATATTTATGTACAATATTTTATTTTATTTTTATTTTATTTTATTTTACAATAATTTACAATAACATACAATAATTTATATACAACAATGGTGCGCTATTTCATAACATGTAAAAGATAATAATTTAGATGTGATAGCATTTAAAAATGATCGAGATGAGTAGGGAACTCTAAAAATTGAAAATACTCAGAGAATGCAAGAATCGGAAAATGTTAGATAAATGCTAAATTGGATTCGAACTATGATTTGATATATTTGCATATGCATATATCTACATGTACGCAAGAATAGATAATTTGATTTGTAGGCCAAATTTGCGAAATTGTTGGCATTGTGATTTTATCATGGACGTAACTTTAATATATCGTTTGAACAAGAGAAATTCATTTCGAGAACTATTATTTACTTGTCATATGATTTAGATGGCATCCTTCTGGGACCATTCGTGCTCAGTTTCGTAGAATTCATATATATAAATTTTTTTAATGAACGCAATTCAAATATGATTCTCGATGTTTACATTTTCTTTGTCGTTTGTCTCCTAAAGTGCGCACCGGTTATCATAAATTCGATTTATTCACAGAGTTTTCTGAATTTCGCACTTCAATAGAACTATAATTCCAGTAGAATTATTCTGAATATCTGAAAAACCTTCACTGCCATAGAATATTATTTTTACTTTCAGATTTTTTATATTTTTGATACATGTAAGGAAGATCTCTTGCATGCATACATGTTCGGAAATTCCTTGTGACTTGTGACCTTACATTGATTGCTTAAACACATTACGTCATTTTGAGTGATTTGTGCATCTGAAAGGTCAAAGGTCTCAACGAATACACCATGAAACTAGAAAAATAAACACTCTGTATTTTCAATGTAAATGCACTGAATACGTTGATTGAATGCTCTTCTTGTTTGACATTAATTCCGGTTCTATGATCTCCAGAGTGGCTCTCAAAACAAACGCTGGTCCGTAGCGTTGAATGTCTTTGATTTCGCTCGATGGCAATTTCGTTATTTGTGGAAGCCATTCATATTTTTCCCTCGGTCGATGTTTACCCAGAGGTTATCTGGAAAAGAGATGAGTCGGACAACATTGAAAATCCGTGCGGTTAACTTTTGGAGGCAAACTGGCTCGGCGAATGTGCCCAGCTTTAAGTTTGACGCATGCTCCAAACAATTTGATGACATGTAACATGTCATCAAATTGTTTGGAGCATGCGTCAAACTTAATCCTAGTCGTATTAAAATACCCTTCCCGACATTGTTGAACACTTCAAATAAAAAATATATTGTCATCGACACCCTCAAATAAATTTAATCTTTCATGAATGGAATTGAGCATTTTATTTTAAAAAAAATACTTAAACTTCAATTATTTTGAGCTGTGAGTTAATCTGTATTCTTATCTTTTTCATAATAATTGCCTCAATGTTAATTGTTTTATGAAAGTTTTTAAAAAATAAGGATTAAGATAAGAATAATAGCAATGTTGCCCAAAAATTAAAAAAAAATTAAATCTAAAACTGGAGTTCAGTCATAAAATAGAAATAATTTAAAATCAAAACGATCAAATGTTATCGGAAATAAGAACGCCTTCTCCTTACTATTTACTCGTTTCAAAAACATTTATAGAGTCACAAATTATTAATTATTTTTTATAGCATTACAGTGTTTGAATCATCAAAATGGGGGAAATGTAATCTGAAATACAAAGGCAAAAAGCATAGAATACTTAATTATACTGTAAAATTTGTAATTTTGCCAGGGCCTATCAGAGGCGGCTAGCCCTTTGTAGAACACACACACTACCTTATCGTGTTTGTCTGAATGCACCAGTCTTTAGAAGTTAAATTATTGACAGTGTTGACATGGATACTTTTATGCTTGTCAGCGATACTTGTAACATTTCATGGAACCAATCTTTCCTGGTCTGTTTACGGCTTTCGTTCACTCTGTCTCTATCTCTCTCGCATATTCGCTGCAAATAAGTTTTTTTTGTTGGGATTTTATAAAAAAATCGATTCGCTTTTTTCAGCATCTCTGTGGAAAAAGATTAATTTTGTCAATATTTTATAAACGCAAGATGAGCGTAGGCAGCAATAACATGCATAGACAACGTCGATGTTCTGACATTTTTCTGTTTTTCTTTACCCTGGAAACGCAATTCTATGGGTTTATGAATTTCAATTTCAAGCACAACTTCTATAAATAAAAGATTGGATTCCAAAGCGCTCGATTAAAAGAAAACTAATAGCACCCCCCCACCCCTCCGTTCCGGATAACCTCAAATAAGAACTCAAATTCTTCGGCATACTGGTTGCAAGTTTAACGCTTGAAACCTCAAATTAGATCAATCAAAACCATTTCAAATACGATTGTGGATATATAATTCAGGGTAGATAGCCATCAGAAATGTTTGCGACATTATAATTCTTGACCTTTATGAAACAATAATAATAAAATGGGGGTTGTCTCCGGGACAGCACCGGATGAAAAAAGACGAACAGAGTCGGCGAAACTCACAAATATAATAATAGAAAACACTCTATTATTCGATAGGGATCACTAACTGAGAACCATTGCAACTGACGACAAAGGACGATGACGAATTCGCCAACTCTGTTCGTCTTTTTTCGTCCGGTGCTGTCCCGGAGACAACCCCCATCTTATTATTATATTTCAAGTGCGATCTTGACTCTTCTATTTTTGAAACAATAATAGTTATGCGACTGGTACGTACATGGAGTCAGCCTGCGATCTCGCGATGATAAATCCATGAGGGGTTACCTCTTTTTTTATTTATTCCAATCAACTGTAGTCAACCGCACTACAGACGTAACGTACCCCCTCATGGTACTTGAGCACTACGCGAGTACCCCGGGATCGACATTTTCGTAAGCACGCACCTGGAATCGAACCCGGGACCGCCGAGACACAGTCAGGTGACTCAGAAAGCGATCGAGCCGTTCAACAGGCAACAAGGCAAGACCCACGGTTAAACGGTTTCCACCTCACCATTTTTATCATTCATGCGTGTGCATGTATGCGTTATGTCTGACTTTTGGCGGTGAACCCTTCGCATGATCTCGGGTTATACAAAGCGACCGACGGAGAGATTATTTGCGGTCATGCGCTGGTCCGTGCGCGTTTGCATGCGACCCGCCGTTATCGACCGGTCAGGGGGGGGGGTTATGCGTTCCATTTCCAAATGATACTTCCGTATCGTTTAGAAAACGTCATTCTCTCTCTCTCTATAGCTGGCGCAAGGAGAAACCATACGTAATCTTGTTTATAATCAGAAAGGCCGATATTGCGCCCAGCTCAATTGTTGCTATATTATTGAGGCCACCGGCAACCAAACAAACGGTCACTACTTTAGTAGATTTGGGCACCATGAACATATCTGAAGACGTATTGACTAACAAAAATATAAATTGTTTTGGGTTTACAAATTAGGTGAACCATAAAAATATTTAAAAACTATTTCGTGACTGACCACACCAAAGTTACACAATTAAAATAAATTATCTTTCATGAAGAATTAATTTTTACTAACGACCGTTGATAATCCTTCTCTGTTTGCTAAACATATATTTAAAACTGGTTAGTATAAGAAGGCTGAACAATTTACTGTATTAGTAAACAAATGAGTTCCGTTAATTAATGATTTAATACCAGAAGCGGAAGTAATTTTCAAATCAATTTGTCAGTATATTTAGTTAATAATCTTGCATCTAAAACAATATGCCATATTTTAATGAATCTCTTTATTCGTTTCAAACCAAGATATATGTTCACCAAAAATTAATTCAAAACTAATCCAAAACTAGGCCGAAGCCTTTGTGCTAACCCTTTTTATTACTTTCCCCCATAAACCAGCTGTTCTGCCGGATAGATTAAAAGTGGCGACCATTCAGTGCGAATTTAGTCCGAATCACGATTTTTGGTTTCAATATTTAGATACCTGTAGGTGCTTTCTTTCTGGGTCTTGCGAGGATAAGACACTATTGTGTAGAATCAGGAGCGCCGAGATTACACCCATCTGTATCGTAGATTTTCTGCGGCTTTCCACCATCTCGCGTTTCATTGATGGAGAGCGGGTTCGGTGGGAGATAAAACAAGTATTTTCCGGCTGGTGGTGATCCTGGCAGTTGTATTGCCATGGTTAATTTTTGGCCCGTATTAGAACGACCTGTCGGCGTGCGTGGCTGGTTTATGTGCCAGAAAACAGAAATCGTTTACTGTTTCTCCCTGTCTGGCCGAACCGCCATACATAATAAACAAACAGAACACCATTTGAAGGTTTTCCTGCAAAGCACGGCAGTAGCGAGTGATTGCTAAATATTAAGGGGCAACAAGTTCGTCCGTCATTTTCAAGCGAGTTCGAAACTTGTTCGATACATGCGATACATTTTTGGTGATACATATCTGCGAATGAATTAATCCACGTATAGACAACTGGATACGGAGGTAAATATACCATTCAGTATGTTGCGTATTGCATTCAACGAATTATTTTCTTAAAAATTGTTTCGCTAAAATAATTGATTTCAAAAATATTTCTGGTAATAATACCTATAAAATTAATTTAAATTAGTTTTTACTAGATTAAGGGAACATTTGGGATCATGTTTTGAATATTTTAAATTCTAATAGCTGAATTAATTAGAACAGTACACTTATTAGAATTTAAAATATTCAAAACATGATCCCCTAATGCTCATTCATCATGGGTTTTCTTGCTCATTGTTGAAGAAATCGCGGGGAGTCGCTACCACCTTGCTCAAGGAGAGCAGGGTGGTGGGTGTGCACTCAGTGCACCATGGAAGCCACTAGGTGGCGACCGTGGTGCACTGTTCAGGTTGCCCGTCCCCCAGGCAACCTATTGTCCCACCGGACAAAGGTCAATATCCTTTCTTTGCCTCTGCTGCATTCTGTCCCCAGCTATCACCGTGTCAAGATGTCTTTCACTTAATTGTAGCCGTCAATATAAGGTAAAATATTTGACGCATCCATAATTTATTATACCGGTATTTACAGAGTATTTCGTTAAACCAGATTATTTAAGTATCCTTTATCGGTTAAAATAACGAATACTTGTCAATAATCAGAAGCGATCAACGCATTTTCCATTTTTCCCCAGAAGCTCTCTGTATTTTTAAAATTAATATTTCAATGCACATACCGCACATTGTTTTCACATTTGCGTGTTGCGTGTTGCGCAGTCGGATACAGGGAATTTTATTAAGCACAATTTCGACCTACATTAAGCACGCCTTGTTGGGCCTAAACACGAAACGGTTCATCGATGTTCAGTTCTCGTAAACATCGGCCACATAAATTGCAAGCCGGCATGCACCGAGGTGGGAACCAGCCCCGTTACAGTTAGCCTGGAGGTCGTTCATTAGAAATTAGCTCGGGTCCATACCTCACCACCGGCACACGCACAAATCCACTGACCAGTCAGCAACGGTGGTGGTGGTGGTGGTGGTGGTGGGCGTTTCCGGTCGCAGCTTTGGCTATTTGGCTAATACTTTGCTCTTTCTCTCTCTCTATCCCCCCGAACTCCTTCCGTTTCGTAGAGAGCGGCAGTGATAGTGACAATGAAGGTGGCATGGGCAACGTGAATCGCATCGTCATGCGACCGCCCGGACACACTGGCAAGGCCAAGAAGGGTCATCTGGTTTTCGACGCATCATTCGAAGGAGGTCAGTAACATTTACGTAATCGTATTGCTCGTTTAAACATGTAGCCGTTTCGCCTATTCATTTATATCGTGCTAGTGTGGTCATTAATGATCTTGATACAAAAACGAATACGGGATGCATCGTCATAAGTTTTGTGATTTTGTGTTGGGAGGTGTCATGTCGAAGGAACGAATCTTTTGGGACAAAACTTGCGCGCTGACTGGAAAGATTTCTTAGGTCAGGTATTGCAATTCATCGTTCAATTTTGTTGCGTGAGGTGATGATCTCAAATATCCGCTCGATCTCACCACTACCTTGTCCTTGTCTCAATTATCCATGATGAACAATCAAGGTAACAGTGACTGGAGACTTAACGAACTCGACCATTCTAATAGCGCCTTCGTGAATTCAGTTTTGCACCAATGGGATTACAATACTTTAGATTTGCGACATATTTATCGCTTCGAATATGGTGTGATAAACCTGCAAATCACTGAAATAAAAAATTAATTGCCCATTACTTAAGGTGATTAAAATCGACTATCCTTACAAATGCAAAACGGCCTGGCCTATAACGTTTTTAGTTGATGGCGTGATTGAGGAGGGATGGAGAAAATCAGAGTAAGTGAGTAAGGTCTTCGTTCTCGTGGTTCCGAGCGTGACACAGCGTATTTTCTGCTAGACCTAAAACCAATTAACAATTTGCCCAACCCCTTCCAGAAATGGGTGCTAAGCAATTATAGAGTTGGGCTTTTTTTTACAGTAACAGATCGGTTGAGTTATTTGCTCGGCCAGTATCACGCCTAAGGAGAGGACCCATGACTCAGTTGGTTGGGCAACTTTGATCATCAGTTTGTGGCATTCGTTCCTCTCAGTTGTTGATCGGAATCGATGACTGAGTGGAATAAATCAATATTAGATAATAAAACGGGCTCATGAAATTAATAACCATCGTACTTTTTCAATTTCATTTTCAACTGATCACGTATATATGATCACGATAATCAAAAAAGAGAATAATAATAATAAATTACGCTAGTAGAAAAAGTCTCAAACCATTCGAAACTACGAAATGAAGTCACTATGAAGTCTAGTCTTGTTATGAGTTTTGCTATGAAGGTCTAGCGAATTTAGCTGACGAAATTTCTCGCTTTGCTCATCATATTAGCCAATCTTCGTTTACATATGCGACATCCACATACATGTATCGTACCAACATGTATATGGACAAATAATTATAATTAAATAATTTTACCATAAAATGGCTTTTTATTATCTTCTACGAGCAATTTAAATCAATCACATCATCGCTACAGCATCAGCGCTACAGGCGGTAGACATAATATTTCTCCAAAATATACAATTATGTTGTACCGCCCTGTACAGAATAAGTGCTATATTATTCATATGGGGTTGACAAACATCCATGTAGGCTTAATCGCGAACGTATGACACATGAAGATTATTCTGGGGGCTACGGCCTCTATGCTTGACAGTTATTGGTGCCATAGCTTATCGAACGTTCCCTGCTGTATAGATTCATACGCCAACTAGGGATAATGCGCAGGGCCCATACATCCAGTATCGTCGGCAATGGGCAACGTGATTCAGCGGCTGAGTTCTGTTTCACGAATCCATAGTAAGTTATATATATATATATATGAAGCTCCGGGTCGGACCAAATGCTCGCCTCATAAACTTCTGCATCGACCTATTCTTTGCCCATTCGCTCTGCCAAAAATGGCTAAATGCTTCTCGGATAGCTCGACGATCGGTACATGTATATCCTCCTGACACCCCGAGTCCATTATATTTTTTAATTGGAAATAGATACGAGCTTTGTCACTGTAGGTGGCGTGATCACGCCGACTCAAATTTTTAACGCAAAAAAAGGTAATATCGGATCGGACATATTTTGGAAACAGTTGACTTGAGACCATGGACCGGGAGTCCTGTCCCATTTTGTCGCCGGCCTCGGGAGGATGTAGTCACACAGCATCCCTACTCCTCCATCCTCCTCTCCGCCCACCTGGCCACCGTCTCACATCTAGTCGCCAGCAAACGATAAATCAATTTGATGTCCGTTGCTCTGTACGGGACTCGTCTACTAATAGCGCCCCGCATATACGAAGATAACGCCGTTATTGTCAAATAAACGGCGCCGTATAGGGATGCGCCCAAATTACGACTTCCTTTACCGTCATGGATGCTAGGACTCGGTTCCAGGGAAGAACAGCACGGGCTGTTGCCCTGGGCGCATACCATGAGGGGCCGCAATTGATAGTCGAAGTAGGGAATTTATGCATCGGGAAGAAATTTATTAAATACTTGCTAATACCTATCTTTCTTAGTTATCTTATTATGATACGTCATTCGTTGCTCATAAGTTTTAATATTCATCCCTAAATGATTTATCATCTTTGAAAAAAATTGACAATGTCTCGCACTTATAACACACTAAAAAAATACATGTATCGAGCTGTAACGAATGAGAAAAACAACTATATCTTGTGTGTTTCTTGCTCATCTAATGTTAAATTAATCGATTCAGAAAGTTTTGCAATACAAATTTGAAAATCCGAGAATTAAAAATCCCAGCGTTATTGTTATCACGTTATTGGTCTAATGGGATTATCAATTTTTGTAAGATAAATATGCTAGACATATTATCTCTTGCTAAGACTGATTATGTGTCAATGGGGGTGCTAATATTACATTCTGCCCATAAAATGACCTATCACATTTGAGAAAAAAATTCACTGGTTGATGCCAGGGTTTCGTGGCTTCAGTAAAATAATGAATATGACGGTGAATGGAGTTACTTTCCTGGTTCTGGGGTTCGCTCAACCGCTGGTGAGGTCTAGACACCCACATCAGCATAGAGCCTATTTTAGCCCCTTCGTCATATATCGACCCCCCTCCTCTACTTTTCCTCAATTGTTCACAAATGCAATTTCGATATAATATTGGTGGCTCGGGTGGTAAGAGCCGATCATGGCGTCCTTAATGAGCGGAGACGGGCGAGGCTTTAGAACGAGCGCGATCGCTTTTCTGGTCCGGGGGAAATAAAAATAAAAATGCCGATAACGAGTTTTAATAGATTGAGAATATTAAATATAGATCCGTAAATGAGAGACGACGGGGAAGTGGCGAACCCCGTCAAGGCTTCTCCCGTCACTAAAGGACTCGGGCGCTTGCTACGCCATCTTGTGTGCACCAACCGAACGCCATTTTTATTTTTGGGACGGTAATTAATTACGTCTCTTCAAATTACCTAGTCCACATGTGCTGGAAAAATCTCGACAAGTAGTTCAATATGGATATTCCTGTAAATATGAACGAAAAATTGAGCAAATGCTTCACACCAATAGTTTGACGCCACCCCCCTTCTGTCAGGAGATCATGAATATGTAAATTGGTTAGCGAATGAATAGATGATGCGAAATTAAAATTTTAATTTTAATAATTAGCATATTGTAAAAGAATGATGCCCTTTCGTTTAGATTAATGCATATCTTAACCAGGACAGCGCCCGACAGAAGACGAACATCGATATTATGAAACCCTCCATTTTCATTATAATGTTCAATTATGCGAGTACATCCGATCGGTGCTGTCCTGGATACAACATTCACTGAAACTACATGTTTATATTTTAGTCTGGATTGGCGATAAACCTTTGAACTGTCCTGCGCCGAATGTTCCCCCTGATAAATGACTTTCCCAATAATGATCCTTCTCCGTTCGTTTTACAAACTAAATTTGGGAATAGCAAATGTAAAATATATATATAAAGATTATATAAAGATTGCAGAATATTCTATCTTTCTTTTGCTAAAAGCGTTCTAATCAATAACCAGAAATTTTTATTAAGATGACGTGAGGACGTTTTTGAGAGTGCTTATTAAATTGCTTGAAATATTCTGACTGAACCGCTCTTTCTGAAATGAGATGCAGAGAGA
>JAQGBY010006869.1:0-12488 GCA_034698785.1 Mycogona germanica | reverse complement strand
AGTAAAATATTATTATAAAAGCGAGTTCGCCACTCGGTTCGTCTTCTTCATTCGGCCTGTCCCGAATTTACCATTTCAGATTTTACTCTTGTTTTTTTTTCAAGAAATGCTAAATCATTGCAGATGCTGACTTCTTCAGTTCGACTGTTCGAAATATTAACATATTTTAATTTTTATATCCCTATTGCTATTTTTAACCAAATATTTACATTATTTTTCTTCGTATTTTATTTGTTTACTCCAGTCTCATTTCTATTCAGTCACTATGACAACAGTGGGATCTCACCCACATACCTTAGGTTAATGCAAACATACAAGGAACTAACTCGTATTTCTCGGAGTTGTTGTTGCTAACTCTATGCCTGCACCCGTAGACCGGCCCAGACCAGCTTTTCGCTTAATCCCTCGTCTTTCGTGTCCCCCCCCCCAGCATTTGAAGAGGACTTTGGAAGCACACTGCTTATTTATCACGAAGCTTCGAGAGCCTGCAGCAAGGCGTATAACCACAGACGAAGCGATTGCATCTGCGAACAGGCTGACAATGCTGGCTTTCACTCGGGTAAATGCGGATTGTGTTCAGCGTGATTGATCGCACCTTAAACATATTTACTTTGCCGCTTGTGCGACGCTGCGCGTTAGTGGTTCGGGCATTTTGTACGTTACGTCTGACACTCTTAATTATTTGCTCAGCAAAGGCGAAGGCGGCGGGGGTACACACAAACACGCGATTTACCAACCTAGTGGATATTCAAATTTATTGGATTGTCAGACCTGTTTTTTTTATCTTGCTGCTATCAATTGAGTGCCGTCTCACATTAGAAGGTATTTTTTCTAAAACTCTCCTGCGCCATACTAACTCGGTGTTATTTATTTCTAATATGTATTCGCGTCGAGTGATCGCGTCAAATGAACGTTCCAAATTGGAAAATTATAATGCAAATTATCTAGTGCTAATGGTAAAGTCTCCCGAGAAGTCATGCATTTTAAAAAGTATTTACGTAGCTCTGAGTTAGGATTTACCAAAATGTATTTGCTAGTAAAAATGTGTGAAATACGTGGTGATCTATACCTGAACGATTTGGGGGAGTAGTTCAACTAGTGAATAATGCTTATGTTAAGAACAAATATTGATACATTAATACAGTGTATTGTTATGACAAATATTTGACTAAAAACGTTTTATTCATTATTCCTATTACACACACATGCACACATCATTTTATTTCATAGTGCCTTCATATCAAATAACAAATGCTCGTACATATATGTACCTTAAAGATGAAAAATACTTAACTTTTTGAAAAACTAGTACAAAGAGATTGCGTCTAATGCAACGTTCTAATAATGTAGTTTACTAACGACCTGTTCAATGCGTACTCCAGCACATAGAACTACGTTGGAATTTGGTCATATTTTCATTTTCCAACGTCTTAGAAAATGAATGACCACATTTTTGACAACGATTTGAATACATTTATTTAGACAAGTGTCTATGCTGCGTTATTGTATAATTTGGCTATGAATCTAGAAACATTTTTTAGCTTTTTTTTGCTCTACCGCAGAAATGAAACATCTTAATTCGAAAATGACTTAAAAAGTGAATTTGGCAGCATTTTATAAAATCCAAAGATTAATGCTCTGTATAAAGTTCTACGAAAAATCAAGAATATACTGCCAGCTCAAAAACCAAATTAAAGAAGTTGCCCCAATTAATAAAGCCTGAATTATTTTCGATATTACTTTCTTCAGTGTACAGGCTGTAATGTACAATGTTCAGCATAGAAAAATTCATTAAAAACATAAAATTACAAATGTAATTAATGTTCTTAATTACGTGATCACAAACATCAGGATAACATAAATTAAGGTAACGTACGAGGATAACGAATACCAGTCGCCTTTCAATGTTGACTCAATTTTTGTCTTCAAGCTGGAGAACGCGTCGTAGCTGACTCTTGCTTCCATTGGTGGAATCCTCGCCGTGTCTCTCTCTTCCTCTCTTGTCAGTTCCGAAGACAACATTTTTCTTTTGTCTCGACGCACGCGCGTCCTCTGCCGCGCGTCGCGCACCCAGTCTTAATGGACGTTATTACTTGAAGGGAATAATGCCCTTATCAGAATATCCACAGACCACTTGACGGTATCCTGTCTTGTAGCTATCTTTCCACTGGGCCGTTGTAAGTCAAAGAGGTGCGGCACGTGTTCGGAGACGATAACGGCTCTTGGTTCGGTCCGTCCATCGATCAAAGGAGCAGCGAACAGTCAAGCAACATCAACCCCTTAATGTTCCTACGACGACCCACTATTAGTTGGCGACGTCGCCGTCGTCCCGAGGTCCCCCCTTTCTCCCGTCGGCCCGGGTGCACAGAGGTGCGGCCAAGTCACGCGCGTAAGACGTTCGTAAAAGTTCGCCTCGACTCTCTGACTTGACGCCGGTGCGATCAAGAAAAGGGAACGGTGACTGACGCGGCACGCGAAATGGAGAAAGGCAATCAACACATGTAGTCGTTGGGGTTGCCAAGACGTTGTCACTCACAATGTGCGAGACAGACAAAATAAATCATGTTTTTTTACGTCGGTTTCGTGACCATAATGGATGCGTTTGTTATCAATACATTTTGACAGTGGTTAGAAGCGAACGAGCTCCAACAATATTGTTCATTACGTTTCGTGTTACCTTATCTCACACCGCAAATGACTTAATCCTACTATGATTTATTTATTTATTTAAGGGGGAACAATCCATTTCGATATCTTGGATATATGATTCACTTGAAGAGGACACACCTTTTCAATATCTTGGGATATCTTAACATCTGAACTAAAAGTTTTCATTGAATTTAGAAACTGTTCAAGTGAAATATTCAATCAGGAAATATCAGAATGATAGTATCAGATAGAAATCATTATTTCGAAATTTAAATTATAACTGGGTTACTTGGAATTGGAATCCAGGAATGATAGGAACGAGTAACTTAATGAACACCTTAATATAATAGCGGTTGCCATTTTTGGATTCCAAGTAATGCTTAGACAATACGTTTACGTCTTAGTCTTTTTGCTAGTCGTTTTCTTCAGTGCTGTAGGGCAATCTAGCTGAGCAAAACTATTTTACTAACCGCCATTTTAATATGACCTTTCTTAGCACAGAGTCATACGCATTTCTTCAGTTCCGCTGCCTATTTATCTCCAGTTGCCGTGCGTGTGGGCGCGCGCTGGCAGCACCTTTGTCGGAGTTATGACTTTGATATGAAAACCGCATTTTTCACGCTGTCCGAGCAATACCCCCATCTAATTCCCGGTTGTGGCAACCTATTTTTAACGTCACATCACAGCCACCATCCAGATAGAGCTAGGGATATTCCATGTAAGCCTCCATAGAGATGACAGTGCATTGTTATTCGTTCTTTTTCACATGTGGAAGGCTGAATCTAACGAAGAGTAAATGGATTTAAAATACAGTAAATATAATAATTTTGCATTATTCATAGTCATTGGTCTTACCCTGTGTTTCATAGTCAGTAATCAAAAGGACTTATTAATGAAACATTTATGATTACTGTCAATTCATTCAGCTATAAAGTTATTCCTATTTATAAAACGACTTTACAGAATTAAATTTCAAAATTAAGAACAACTCGGACACCATTTTTTTAATGCTCGATTATATGGTTAGCTACAATGCAAGATTGCATGTTGCAATTAGTTGCCATTTTGTATGTACGGAGTCAGATTAAAAGTTAAATTTATTCTAATAACTAAATGTAGAGTGATATAAACTAGTTGAAAGTAGCACCAGTTAGAAATTACGCTTTTCAAATACAATGTTAAATTTGCTTCAAAAATAAACACATTTTGAATGTCTCGAGGTACCTTTCTGGTCGTACTTCGGCTCACTTCACATTCTTATATGTAAATACATGTCTTCAAGAGGTCATGCTTCCATATGAAATAAACCCTTAGGGGACTGATACAGAGTACGTTTCTCTAGTAACCTCATGTCAATACGTATTATCGTAGGATGTTAAGAGATTCCACAATCTGATAGCTTTATAAGGTTTGAGAACGGCAACATCATTCTCCAGAAAAGGCAGGGATGAGAAAGAGAAATTGGTCCTGAAAACATTATGGTAGCCATGACTACTACTGCGGATTGTTATTGCAACCATACATTTCACTTCAGAGTCATGTGTGCATCCTAACAAATTCCAATTGACGTTGTTAAAACTGTTTGGTAGCGGCCGTATAGCTGTTTTGTTTGTTCGGACAGACTGGACTAGACTTCCTGTTCTTTTACTTATTTCTATTTGCCGAATGCTACAGATTTGTGCAATGGTCTTATGTTTTCTGTTCGGAGTCTTTGTGTTTGTTGTGGTATACACATGTGTATATATAGACAAAGTTTCGCAGAAAAACCAATTAAACTAGACTCGCGTTGATAAGGCTTCAGACGTTACGTCTGATGTCTATACGGTGTAAGCTATGAACTGCTCTCTTGATAGCAATGTTAACTCGCTTTGTTTGCTGATGCCATTTTGATGAGGTTGGAACGGCGAATTTTTCCCATCACAAATATGTTGGGTGGATATACTCGTACAATGAATCTGCAAAGTGAAATTAGTGGTAACATCTTGCGAAACCGCACAAGTGGATACGTGTGTCACTTGTTATTAATGGTAGGCCAACATCATACGCATGCACACATTTTGGTAAATGTTTGTGTGATATTAAAATAAACTCTTATTGCATGGCAGGAAAAACACGATTCTTCGTAATTGTTTTTCGCAGACATGAAACCGTTTCCTTTTTGCATAATTGCAAGACTTCATAACACAATAATTACGCGCCCATAATTTCATGGCGTTTCAAAGTCTACTATCGTTAAATGTATCTGATATTTTAAATATGCATTAGTTAAGGATTTTACCAATTAGTGCATATTAAATTTTATTACTTAAGTTATGTGACATTTGATATACGCCCCAAATGATGCGAAAGGAATATGAAAAAATACATTTACATGTACTTAATTAAGGGATATCGTGAAATGTTGATAGTTTCAATAAAGCACATTCAACCGAAAAAATAAATGTCACAACTATTAGCTGAGGTTGATTTTGCCAATCAAAACGACTGGGAAAGGTGATTAAGTTCTGATCGTTATTTAGACATTATCCGGTGGCGTCACAACATGTTACCGCAAATTAGTTCCAGTAGTTTCGCAGAAAGGTCAACGCTTATTGTATTATTCAATATCACTCACCAGGATCGATTTAGGATAGTTTTTCTATTTGCCATATCCACTACCCTTCTGTACTAAGTGATGTGGCATTCTGATTTTCCCATGTCTTGGGGAATTTCACCAGACCTCATTGGCTGGCAGATGTCCAAAAATGAGGTCACTCAACCTGATGTCCTCACGATAGGCAATGTACCAAAACCATAACGAAATCGGCGTTCTAATAATGTTGCTTGAAAATCAGATAATTTAAAATACACCATACCCACCATACAATTTATATAGAAATGAATTAGAGGAACAGTTAATTTACAATGTACGTGTTTTGCATAAACCGTTAGTCAAAGTTATTGGGCTCCTTTTAAAAACATTAATGGCTAATCGGTAGACTCCACCGGTAAGATACTGCAATATTGGTAAGAACAGTAAAAATTGAAATTGGAAAACTTGAGAAATCCGACACGGAATAAATTTATCACACTTGTCATTCAAATCTTATAATAATCGGGTTATTTTCGGCCGTCTTATTTAATTTTTAAATGGGATTATTTTTTAAAGGGGATACTTTTTAATTTTAATTTTTAATATATAAATCGCATTTGTCATATCTCCGAGAAGCTAAGTTTACTTTTTACTCTCCAATTTCAGGTATTCCATTGCCTGTATAACAATTGATTAGGTTGTGGAGGTAGATAAATTTTCTGCTTTGTCCGGCAGCCATTTCTTTTTGGCGCGGAGCCACCCGCAAAGACACTCGGCCGTGCAGTGACTTTTCCGCCGCTTAGATCCTTCTTTTGCCCAATAGACTAAAGAATTTAACGAGCCAGGTTTTTTTTCGCGCTCTTTTACTCTGACGCCGCCCCTGTAATTGGACTTGCCCGCGGCACTCTGTGTCCTGAACTGTGAGGACGATCCGCGGCGCTCTCGGTCTCTTCCTAAAGGTCGGACAGCAGGAAGACGCGGGACAAATTAAAGTACCCTCAGCCTTTGACGGAATCAAGGCAACAACCTATAGACAATGGGTATTGGGCATGCGCCAAGGTCTGGAAAAAGTGGTACAGGCCGATTGCAGCGCGCGTGGCGGTAAAAGTTCGAGTCAGCAGCGGCAATCGCCAAATCTCTGGTCACCTCTAAATCCTACTCGATCTGATGTAATCAATAATTACCAGATATCAGGCACAATGCTTCAAACAGTGTTCTCGGCGCAATACATTGTTGTACCAAAACCTAACCAAAGATGAATAAAGAGCGCGATTGAGTATCACACATTTACAAATTTTGCAGAATCATTGTTCAGTTTTCTCGCAAAGATGATTCTCGGTTCCATCTTTCCTCGCCAGGTGTCGCATGAGGGATCGTGCGCCTACCAGATAGATTTCCGTCGTCATGGGCTGATCGCTTCCTCTTCGCGCTGTATGCACACACGCGCAGCGACGCGCGCTCCTCCGGTGTTGGACCAAATCTCGGACAGCCAAAAGTCCGTGAATGATTATCAGTAAACATGGTCCGGCGATTCATTACTCATTGTTAACGAGCAAGTCGGCGTGTAATGAAGATTGAAACTCGGCGTCTCTGCAGACGAGCGTCGAAAACTTGTCTTTACATGGTCGTCGCGGCCATGTTTGCGTCTGTGGGGCGATTGCCTCTCCTCTGCACACAAACACACTCGTTGCGTACGACTAATCTTAGATGTTTGGCTGGCGAGAGTACAATTAAAACAGCGGCCAGCGTACATTACGGTTGCTCGGGTAAGGTCAAATAACGGACCAGTGTCTCGTTCAATGGATTTTAGTCCCGGGTATTATATTTATGTAAGGTCCTCCTTAGAGCCGGTCTCCATATATGTGGCTTGCAGAAACTTCCGTTAATGTCTTGTTACGCAATGCCATGCCGGCCACACTTAAAAGTTTAAAAAGAGCTACTAAAAATTCCCAAAAATTTACGTGAAAAAGGTTCTACTCCTTTGGTGAGCTCCCCGAATCACAGATAACACAGATCAACTTTGTTTTTTAATGTTAGATTTTAGTGCAAGTGATATTGAAGCGTAGTTGAATATCCAGAAGATCTTGCGCATTTTAGTTCATGTGTCGACATTTTAGAAATTCAATAATTGCCTCTGATTGTTTGCTCAAATGGCATTACCTGTGAAAGTATTAGTTGTACAGAGTATTGTTCCGAAAAATATTAGACACATGAAATATTACATAATCGAGTTCTTTTAAAATAAAACAGTATTTGTTCTGCAAACATTGCACAAAAAATTAATTGTATCTATATTGCATAGATTCAGAAATTCCAAAACGAAATCCGAAACACATGTGATAAAGGCAGTATCTGGAATTAAAGCGACAATTTATGGTCTTCTTTTATTTCTCCCGATACCGAATAACAAACGTCAAGAAGCATATACTAAATTTTACGGCGCTATTATGATAATGCATATTGTGAACGATTCCAGTTGAGCTTTACTCGGGCATTCACTATATTCCAGTACATAGAATTCGAAGGTGGGATATATAAAGGAGAGTCTCGTCTGGCGACCAACATCGACTTTACGGCCGGCGGCGGCGTCCCCGGTTTGAGGGTAACGACATTATTTGCGGGCGATGTGGGGATTGTGTGAAAAGTGTTTAAATCACGGTCTGCATATAGACTTGTAACATTATTCATGATTGCCCCCCGTCGGATATACACACACCTTCAGTCTTGGTTTTTGGACTGACGCCTGGCCTCACTCTCCCACACTCTCACTCTACACACAGCGACGTGGATCTGAGAAATCCGATGGGAGAAAGGTGTCTTGCGTATCCATTGAACGTCGTGGCTACACTCGCTCTATATAGGTTGTGTGAATATATATATATACATGTTTATATAGGTAGGGGTCCCGTATTTATCTATCACGGCAAAAGATCACTGCAGCCAAGTTTAGCGGTACACACTTGGATACGTTTGCCGCTACAGCCAATAAAACTGCGACGACAACAATAGGGAACTTAACGACTCGGTGTTGGATCAGCAATTCTCCGAGGCAATAAGAGCCAAATGATATTGCCTTCCTCATCAGCATATGCCCACAGTTCGGGATTTTTGTTAGCACAAACCTTTTAACGTGCGAGCAATTTTTTTCTTCCCTTTTCTGTTTTTTCTTCGCGTCGATCTATTTTTTTCTTCTTCTCTATCGGTCTAGACCGGCGAAGTGCAACGTCAATTCAGGTACAGGGTGTTTTGTTCTCGCTTAATGTCTGTTTTACCTACCGTGGAGTGATACACGACTTGCGAAAAACATTCAGATAATCAAAAACGTTGCACACAATTGCATGCTTTTAAAAATATATATTTACCTACTGTACACGCAAACGTAGTGGATCAGAAGTAATTGATATAATGTGGCAATATTTGTATTCGGCAAACACAACAAACATTGGAAATATATGCGTTCGTAAAGATACCTGAGTATCCATTTAAGCCTCAAATGCATGAGGTTTCGTGCCTCTTTTTAATTTTTCCAAATTAATTTTGAAATATGAATTTGCTTGTCTCTGTTTCGATGGAATTGCTTTACCTTTTTGGCTCAGAAGGTTAATTAATTTATACGCTATAGCCATTTTTCCTAAAAATTTGAAAAAATAACCTACTCTACATATTTATGGCGGGGCGAATGCCCGAAAAAATACTCTTGATAAGACTATACTGAAGCTGAACCAAACAGTCTCATCCCGCGTTCCGCATCTTGCCATTGTAGACGTTTCGTGTCCCATTTATGAATGATAAATTCAACAGTTACAGCGTTAAGCCTAATTGAGAGGATGTTAATTAGCCAACGATTTGCATCGGATGTTGGACGAGCGCCAATATAGGAAGGCGATCGATCGGTGCCAGCTCCTTCAACCTTTGATACCGGCATCATTTTGTCATGACGCCCCACGCGTTAACTCGACGAGAGCCATTACTTCGGGAAACGCGTCACGGCCGCCAAGTGTCGTCAGCGCATTAAGCACTTCACTTGCCTACGTCCGCTCAATCGCTCATCACCCTCTTCTTATACGGTGGTATCCGTTTTGAAAATTGTTCTGAAAACATGTAGTTGGTTAGGCCCGCAACAAACGAAAGAACAATAAAAAACGAGCATTTTACTCTACTCGATTCTTCTTCATATTGGCATTAGTTATTGCTCCCTAATCTAAATTATGTAGTGCACACGTGTACACATTTGGAACAAACGTGAGCCTCCAACGTAGTTCGTGTTTCACTTCGTTTGCTAAATTTATCTCGTTTTGGTCACTTATATAATTATTTGGAACATTATTATATTTAAAACTCGTGTCAGCGACATTAATATGAGGTTCGGCCCTGGCATAGATACCAGAACTGTGCTTTTAAAAAGGGCGCTTCCAAATATGCTTTTCGAAGAAGCTGGGTCCACCCAACAAATTACTTTAGACTCTAGGACTGCATTAATGGATTCTACGAATAGTTTCTGGAGTGAACTTGGCAAACATATTCGACCATTGATTGGTTTTGGGAATATCTTGAATGGCGAAGAGTCTATATAGCCTTCTACATCGTATATGTGAAAATGTATTCGTAGCGAGCCAGACAGCAGCACTGTCTAGCATTTAATAGAAGTGGCGCCTCGCAGACAATCTACATTTTTTCTTCCACCTTTTGATTTAGATTAGCGATAAATGGCCTAAGGATAATATAATTCTCCTGAATTTCATTTTAATCTACCCAAAGCTTGAAGATAACTCGCTTCTTTTTTATTCGCAGTTACAGTCTGGCTTTTTCATTAGTTAATGACTCTGAATACACCGTGACTCAATATTAAAATTATGAACCCTATTTGATATTTTTATTAAGTCAGTAAAAGAAATTGGATTATTATGAATCTGCGTTAATCTGTGCCATCAATGTCCATAAATAGTTGTGAGAAATTTGAAAACCTTTATTTGAGACTCGGATTTCGTTGATACACTTTGATACGTTGTTTTTACTTTGTAACAGTTCCATATGTAGAGTTGTATGTATGCTTGCCTGATTTAGTCGTTTTTGATTTGTCTTAATTTTTTATTTTGCCCTTTTACTACTGGCCAATTGTGCTTTAAAGTATTTTTGTTTCCGACATTTACAAATAGTAGTATTTCCGATTGTTCTATTAGAGTTAACGTGTACATTCACGTTAACGTGTTGAGAGACTGTTGAGAGCATCGCGAGAACTTGTTAACTGCATGTGATTATAATTAATATTAATATTTTTAATATATTATATATCTTATGTTACTAATTTTCTTTATTGTTACGTATATCTTACCACATAAAATAATGAAATGAGTACATTAGTTTTGACAGACGGTGAATGCTACTTACACAAAATAAAATTGATGTGGTATTTGCCATGTCAACCTTAAATAGCGAGCATAAGAAAGTTCATCAATGTGCAAGTTCATACGAGCGAATATCTAAGCTTATGTTTAGCTCAGGGAATATGAGCGCTTTTATTTTATTATATTTTCTCATTTTAGTTTATATATTTCACAAAAGGTAAACTTTAATTTAAGTTAATTTATACAAAATGAGCAATTCATATTCGATGAGCTTATTTTGCTACACCTGTTTAAAAATAGCCAGTGTGTTAAAATAACATAAATATGACTTCTACTTGTCATTCAATGTGGAATCAGGTGATCGCTAAAATGTTAGCAAAGCTCAATATTGCAACTTTGATTGGAAATTGTGAAAAGGGATGAACATAATTTTTTTTTAGTTTTATTTAAATGTTTCTTGTTCAAAAACACTTCTTTAGGATCTTTCGCATTGAGTGAGAAGACAGCACTCATCCTTAATTAAGCTATCCTTTTCCAAAAGGTTATGTATAAATTGTTTGATTGCAAAACGTACCTAAACCGTCGAAGGAATTAAATTATTATTTTGCTGAATTTAACTTGGCACAAACGGTGTATAAGTAACATTAGATGTTGGCTTATTAATTGAATAAAGTGTAAGTAAAAATTAATTGCAACATCCAGGTCAAAGCAACGTTTACGTAAAATCTATAGTCCATCTTATTCGAAGAGGTTAATAATTTATGATCTATTTCATATAAATGCTGAGGGATCACTGCCGTGTTTCGTCCAATGGAACAAACATACACGCACGCCAATACTACAAACGTCTCGAGCCTTCATATCAAAAACAAGATTGATACGCTTTGACGTTGCAGAAGCAACCAATCCCCAGTTCATTTTTTGTTCATTTTTTGTGTCTATCAAATGGTTTATTGATGAGAAAGTAACCACGCCCATGCAAGCGTGCGCCTATACATCGAGAGACGTAGCAAAAGGGTGGGGGGAATCGGTAAGCAACCAGAAATGGGAGGGGAGGAAGCATTGATAAAGTAAAGCCCCACCACTTAATGTAATAAGTAATGATGTCTCTCGTTTGGCGCATGCAGCTATAGCAAACCTGTAAAAGCTCCCTCCCCCTACCATGCATCCAAGATATTGCATGTGTACTCGTGAGGGTCCAAATACATCATTTGTTACTCCACTCTAATCACTAAGTTACTCCACTAAAATCAAAAATTGTTTCTCACGATTTTCTAGATCATGGGTTTCTGACAACATGGATTAACAAACAATGCCTTATGAATTGCTACAAACTTGTATTAATTCTTGTTTACTAGGTATATTTCTTTATAAACTGTTGCTGGACGGAAGATCCGTTGATAACAGTTTTCCACAGCATTGGTGCATATTTTTAATTAATTTAATTTCATTGTCCTTCCGAATGAATTGAAAAATTTCGATCATTTTATACACGGTCAATAATATTTACACAAACGTAAATGCAATTAATGAGCCAATAACTGCTTTCAAATATGTTTTGATTATACCTGCATAATCACATGCTGTTATAATATGTTTCGATAATAGTATTAACAATTAGCGATTGGCAAGTTGATTCAACAAACGTGGAGCAGGTTTTGTTCAGGATTGAACAATTAAAATGAAACGGTTTAGCAAGTTTCATTTGAATAAAAATTTATGTAGAAATGATAAAATTTCCCACAACCAGTAGCGATTTGGTTTGTTACTCAAAACTAGGAAACTTGTCCAGTTTAAGTAGTTGGATGATATACAGAACATATTAGTTCTTGAAATAGAATATCCAGTATTTTAAAGATGGTGAACGTTATTTTAAATGGTGACTTCGGGACAGGCCGAATGAAGGAGACTTACCAGTTCTA
>JAQGBY010006868.1:0-12489 GCA_034698785.1 Mycogona germanica | reverse complement strand
TCAGAATTTGATTATCAACTTGGTGATGACGAAAATAAGGTTTTCAGAAATCCTCAGTTGAGAACTTGATTTTCTCAGAAATTGCTCCGAAGTTGATTTTGATTTTGAGAAAGACCAAAATACGCACCCAGAAACTGATTCTATATGTTGCAGTTTCCGGGACAGCACCGGACGGAAGACGAGTAGAGCGGCGAACGTCTGGATAATCAGAATTATTAATTCGGAATTGACAACTGAGATAAATACAGCGTTTACAATGGAATCAACTACAAATTTGCATTATGAAGAGGTCGCCACCAGGTGCGTGGTCTTCCGTCCGGTGCTGTCCCCTTTACTCGTACAAAAGGCATCCAATCGTATGGCCAACACCCATTCTGCTCATCGTCATAATGTACAGTACAGGTACAGACTATATACGTCAACTGACTTAACGATTTTGTTAATAAAGCTGCGCTATGTTTGTCGCAGCTTTTACATATTAATTTCCGCGCCTAGCTGCCAACAACGTAGTACGGCCTTCCGTTTTTTACTCGAGCACCAAGGGATCATTTTTATAGTGCAAGAATAAAAAAGGGTTCGTGTTTGGAAGGGATCCAAATTTTGCAGTTGTAAATTAGGGAACCTAGTGTGTAGGCCTAAGAGGCTCTTTTGTGAAGGTTAGTGGATTTCCTATCTCATTTTCTTGTGCAAGATAGGTATCCATTTTATGAAGGGGGGATGAGGCTTTCTTCTTTTCTTGGTTGATTCGTTCGTCGATATCATTTATCTTCCCCTTTATAATATTTAAAGTAACGGCATATTTACTAATGACAACGATGCCTTCGAGACTCGTCACTAGAAAGGTCATGCAAAGCGCTCGTATACTGCAACTATTCATGAGTTCCAAGGATTTCTAAATATTTGTCGAACGATTCATGAAAAATGTTAGACAAACAATCATACATGTAAATAGACGTCAACATAAATAGGAAAATGCAAATTAACTTTAGATAATTATATATTATATTTCTATTTTATAATCCTTAATGTTTGTCATCCTTTTTATATATTTTGCTTTAATCAGTCCGCCTTGGCGTTTACATACATGTAAATAAACATGAACCGACTGAACGAAATTGAATACAATTTGATCAGTAGATAGTTCCGCGAATTTGTAATTGAGCGTAAGTTATTTCTGATCTTGATTTTGCGTATTTCTGGAGAAATCAGCCGTTGAAGTTTCAAGTCTTGCCATCGTTTCGTCGGAAAATTCAAAGATGGTGTCTCCACCTTGATAAAAATGGCGCAGAACATTCACGTGCTACTACTGATGCCAACGACATTTGTAACACTAGATTCCAAATTTCTAATTATTACTCAATGATTACCTCAGAGTACTATTAAAGAAATAGAAAGACAATAGTACTAGTACAACTTCGAGTCACAAACTAGAAGATGGGGAATAACTGGTCGAGTTTCCATATTTCTTCGTACACTGTAAATGAAGGAGTCTTTGAGACTGTGACGCGGTGACGTTTGTTCCAAGACTTCAATAGTCTTTTAATTATTTTCACGAGACTGCGGCGATATTGTATTATTAATCTTTAGCAATTATAAATATTAATTTATCTAATACAGTTGTATAAATTTCTGAAGTCCTACTTTGCGACTTTACCAAGCGTGAATCAGATCTGAGGAAGGAGTGCACCTGTGTTCTCGGTGTCTGCCTCATCAATATTAGATCCATATTGGAATGTTTTTAGACGAAAGCAAATAATATAGTGAGAGAGAAAAAAAAAGAGAAACCGACCAAGCTTTTGTTCGACTTCCACCTGCATCCCTTACCCACCTTTAAAAAATACATATCGGCTCATCGCTTTTTATGCGAGCACCGAAAACAGCTGTCTTTTAACCGACTCAAACTGTGTATGCGGCGACACGTAAATTATTAATCGGGTAAATTGAACGAAAGCGAGGCGAGAAAACACGCCATCGTGTCCCCATTTATCCCTGTATTCAACTTCAACCGTTCGCCGCCGCCAAAAAAATATAAGGATAGACATAGCGAGCCTCAACGCCGAGAAATTAGTTTACTCAAACCGCTTCCGACCTTTGATCTTACCTCACAAAAAGTAATATGGTTACAAAAAGTAACCATATAGGAAATCATATAATAATCGTACAGAAATTCCTATATAGTTTACAATAATAAAATTACTTTTTAATGACAAATACTATTGAAATACCATAAAAATATTATAGAAAGTACTTTTGATGTATGAATTTAATTTTTTTTAATTTTTTTAATTTCTAAATTCTATATAGTAATTTCCAAAAGTAACCATATAGGAAATCATATCGTAATCGTTTATATAGTAATCGTACAGAAATTCCTATATATTTAGTTTACAATAATAAAATGACTTTTTACCATACGATTTTTTTAAATAGTAATCAGAAGCCCATTCCATATCGGAGGTGCGCGTCAAAAATAACAATATGAGAAATAAAAAAATAAAAACTTCCACCACAAGGATTTGAACCTAAACCTCCATACCAACATATTGTCAATCCGAGGCCATAACCAATTGACTACTGTCCTGAACACATATCTTAAGCTTAACTTTGGCATATATCCCGTGTATGCAATGTATTGCACGTATTTGCAATGTATTTCATATGCAAACGAAACAGTGGTATTTCAATGGAATGAAGTTTGTTTGATTGTTTTCTCATTGTTCAAAATTTTATTATTTTTAATTTAGTTATTTTTTAAACCATCACTATAACGGTCGTATAGTACATTTTTGTAAGGGTTAGCTTGGCCCACTGCTTACGTCGTTGAGTGGTATTCCCCCTTAGCCTATTTATATTACCTTAAAAAAACTCGATCGTATATTTCACTGGCTTCTTCGATTCTATCTCTTCCGTTTCTTTGTCAGCGCACACGTTCCTTCAACTTAAATTGGTTCTGTCCATCAAATCCCCAAAGAAAAATTCTAGGCCAGCCAGTTTTCGGTGCCCATAGCAATACTCTATTCCTAAAACTCGACATCGACGAATAATGTATATCGAATACTCAAAAAAAAATCTATACGCTATGGAATTGAATGGAGCAGAGGTTTTCAAACGCTGGCTCGCAAAAAACCTAGTTGAGTAAAGAAAGTTGATCGACCGACAGAAAATTTATTGATTTTTGAAATCGTAGCACAAAATCGCGGTTCATACGCGACTAATAAAACAGCAAATAGCATTACCAAAACCAGGTCACCTGTTAAATCATAAGTAAATGATAAAGATTGTACTTAGTAGTTCGCTTATGGGCGCTATTTTGAAAACTCGATCAACAACATTCGTCCTGCGCTCACCACCCAATTCTCGTAGATACTTGCTATGTATATTTGAAGTTATGCAAATATTTGTCTCATTGCCTCTAGTGTACGAACACAAATATTTGTTCACCACTGCAGCTGCAACGCATCCCGACCTGACAGAGACATAGCGGTTGAGTTTAAAATTAGGTAGATCCGCTACTTGTTCTCGGTGAAAACCACCCCAGGTCCACAGCGAGGTTGTTCGTTTTAAAAAACGGTCGATGCCAACGATGTTGTTAGGAAGAGTTGAAATGAAAATATGAAACTATTCGAGAAATGGCTCAGCTATGGTAGTGCAGCGATGGCAATGCTTACAACTTCCAACGACCGATATCTCAAGAACTGCGCAAAATCGAGATCTGAAATAACTTTCGCTCAACTACAAATTTGCGGAACTATCTACAGCTCAACTTTAATTTAATTTCGTTAAGCCGTTCGTAAGTGATCGCCAAGACATACACGTTAAAGAAAATGTTTTAGGAAAGGATAAACTTTAAGGATTACTAAATATAGATTTACTGTGGCGTTATTTTCTGCGCGCTTCCGCATGTGTTGTCCTGGTTACCTCCGGTTACTTTAACCGGCGGTAAAGTTACTTATCAGTACTATTGTCAAAATGGTGAGCATCCGAAATGGTGTAAATCGCTCTGCTCTTATGCATCATTGATGAAGCCATCGCATTTTAGAACCCCATAATCACTGTCGATAAATAAACCGTCAGCTTGTATAAATGACAAGAAATATTCTTTATCATATTATTTGGACTAAAATGTCACGGCTTCAGTCGGTTTGAAAGAAACCAGAGTTCTGCACTCTTCTAATTTTATAAAACAAAGTTGGTTTTTTCCGTCTGTCGCAAAGATATCTCACGAACGGCGTAGCGCAACGAAATTTAATTATCCCGGGTCTCGGATCTAATGATGTTGTGTGACATTAATAGTGTAATCTAATTGTTAGGAATCTACGAAATCAGGAAAACAAAATCTGACAGATAAAATACGCAAACGATCGATGAAAATACACAGCAGCTAACGATATGCGATTTTCCTTTATTCGCGCTTCGCTACATCATTAGATGGCGTAACTTGTATTTTTCATACAATAAAACGGAACCATTAGCGTCATTCTGGCGATTTTGCGCATGCTGGTTGTAAAAAAAGAACTAATTACATTCAAGAAACGTTGATGCCTTGTTCAATCATTGTAAGATAGGAATTAAATAGGCAATAAATAAAATTTTATAAACCATTCATCACCAATAGTGGCATCCAATCGTCTGATATTGGACGTCCAGATGTCCAACGTCTATGTCACGTCCGATTTGAAAATATATGGCGACACTTCACAGCGCATTCAATAAAGTGGATCGTTGATAACGAATGGAAATCAGAAATGCTGTCAAACATTCACATCGTTGATTTTGGTTTGAGCAAAGTTTCCATTTCGGCGTCCGAATAAATTGGGAACCCCAGCATCGCAACGAGAATAATCTGTGGCGCCCGACCATAATGGACTGCGGCTGACCGTCGTCGGATGGTTGTTGTACAAGTGGCACTCGCCATGGTCGCCATACATCATATCGATTAAAGGACAAATGGGTATTTGATGTTTGGCCTGTTGGCGGACGGCATGTTCAGGAATCCAAACGCACACATCACAACCACGGGGTTGGGGTCCACTTTGGGGGACTTTGGGGGAACGAGTCACCCTGGGCGACAACTATAATGTGACCCCCTCCTCCACTTCCTTGGCCTTTGGTTTACTTCTGACGAAGAGCCCAGAGCCCAGAATTAATTTATTTAGCCACGTTAAAGGAATCTATATCATAATCCCGAAAGTTTATCATATTTTTTAAAATATTATTTATTTTAATCAGTCGGCCTCGGAGATTACTTACGAGAGGAAATTGAATACAATTTGAGCTGTAGATAGTTCTGCTAATTTGTAGTTCAGTGAAAGTTATTTCAGATATCTATTTTACGTATTTCCCGAGATATCAGTCGTTGAAGTTTTAAACATTTCCACCGCTTAACCTGAAAATTCCAAAATGGCGTCTCGACTTGAACAAAATGGCGCTGAACATTCGAACGCCAATCACGTGCAACCATTGATGCCAACGACATTTGGGACACACAAGATCCCGATACCATTAATGCCAACGACATTTTCTACACTAGATCCCGAATTTCTAATTGTTACTCAACTAATACCTCAATTTAAAAAAATAGGAAGAAAATAACACACTTGTCGAATTTTGCCCTGGGCATCTTTTGTCTGATTTGGTTCCATCCACCCCCCACTATCTGGAGACATTTTTGCCGGGACCGTCGACTTGGGTCTCACGTATTGATCCGACTTGTAGTCTATATAAGAAAATCAGTAGAGCTCGGTCTATCGCAGTTCAATATGTGCTCGAGTTATACCAATAAAGGGTTCCGCGAATTTATGGGCCTACATAAATACGCGAGCGATCAGATTGTGTGATCTTTGTGTGTAGACGCCCATTTACACCTACTCCCTCGCGGAAATGCACCCCTTTATAAAGCGCTCACAAATACACCAGTACACAATCGTCAAAGGAACGGACTTCATTCTTCTTCCAATTCTTATATGTCGTATTCTTATATTCATTTGAGAACTGAAAAAACGCTCATTACGAGCTAGGCGCTTTGAATAAATTCTATGTATGGGCTGCGTGTGATAGCGACCAGGTGAAGATTCAAACAATGGAACGAATATTTGCATAATTTCATGCAAATTTTACATGAATTATTAATGCATTTTTGATGCACCACTAGAAAGAGCGCACCACCCTTTATTTTAATTTAAACACACGCCATTTTACAGGTTTGCACAGCATTTTCAAACATACAGTACATGTACTACTGTACACGCATGTGCTCGTTCTACTTATCCGATATGGGCGTCTATTTCCAAGAACAGGTATCGCGTAATGAATACATAGAGGTACACATTCGCTCATTATACTGAACCTCGATAACAGCCTGAAATGTAAACAAGCTCGTATTTTTGTAGTACGAGTAATTGTTAATCGTCCATTCAGATCCGGTGCTTGTTTCAAGTTGTCCTTCAACACACACACTACACACGGTAGAACAATCGGCCATTGCAACTACAGCTTATTCAACAATACTCGTATCCTGCAGCATATGTAGCAAAAATACATGTGAGCACGTATCCGTATTCAACTACACAACATTTTTATAGTGGTGATTGACATTTTAAAAAATCGCTAACCATGATAAGCGTCAACAAATAAATTTCTTCATTGGGTAAAATAAAAAAGTTAAAAAAATATGAAATAAAATAATTTTCTGATGGTTCCTCACTGGAAGAGTTTCGTTATGTTCGAAACTGTTAGCATGTGATTCGATAGAAAAACACCAGATGTTTCCCGTGTAGAAGAACATGAAATATGCGGAATCTGTTCTGTACACGCTAACGAGTTAAGGTTTTGGCGTCACGCACACAATTAAACGCTTCATGTGCTCGCTAATTGCGCCGCAGTTTTGCGTCAACGCGATATCGACAGCTGCCACCTACTATAGCACCTCCAATTGTCCCTAGATGCCACTGAAACTGATTTTATATACTTTATATTTGAGAAATTGCCCGGCTTCGATCGGAAATTCACGTTATGTTAGCTAAACATTTGAATACTCCGTCTCCTCTTGTGTTTAAGTGTTTAACGTCATTGGGTTTTAATTTATTGTAATTGATTTTCCAAACGTTTGACAATTTAAATCTTTATTCTCTTCACAAAATTGGAAGAAAACACATTTTCGTTATGAAGTTGTACTCCGAGGGACCAATTGAATTAGAAATTCGGGAAAATGTCGCTGGCATCAATGGTATCACGTGATTGACGTTCGAATGTTCAGCGCCATTTTGGTCAAGCGGAGACGCCTTATTGGAATTTTCCGGCGAAGTGATGGAAATGCTTAAAACTTTAACGGCTGATATCTCGAGAAATACTCAAAATGGAGATCTGAAGTAACTTGCGCTCAACTACAAATTTTTGGAACTATCAACAGCTCAAATTTTATTCAATTTAGTTAAGCAGTTCGGAAGTAAACGCCCGAACAGGTTAAAGAAAAAATTAAAAAGATACATTCAGGGTAGTTGATTCAAATTTTCGACCTTGTTTTCGTTTGTTCTTCAAAGTATTTAATTGATGAGCAAATGAATTTTAATTTTAACGAGTCTTCGCCAGTGGACACACCCGATGTTCGCAAAAACAGCATGAAATATCGATACAGACGAGATTTCGCTGTCGAATTGGAGCTCGATACAGACAGCATGTCCGAAATTGACCCCCCCAGAGCCAGTCAAAGCGCCACCAAATTATAAATTAATAATTTTACAGTGACGTTTTGTCGTCTATTCTAAGATTTTTATATCGTCATAGATTTATTTTTAATAAGACTTCTGAAATTAAATAAGTCAGAAGGCACTTCAAAATTAATTTGCCTCCCAAAGAAACCATCCTCTGAACATCTTGACCACCCTTTTCTCAGCAAGATCCCTACCGAAGTCTTACAAATAAAACGGAAGCATGCCGCATTGATTTGTTTCATTTGGACACCCGAGCATTTTGTCCAAAGTCCGCTGCGTGGCGCCGCAAGCTGCGATGCAAACCACTCATACGCACTCGTCTATCGAGCGAAACTTCACACGTATACGCTTTTGTTGGAAACTTAGAAGGCGATTGCCATAGTCTATACAGATCTATTCGTGTTGGCCTCGTCCGGCGATAGAAAGTCAATATAGAGTGGTATTAATTATTCGCGAGCAATCTGACTTTGATTTGTTCGCGGAGAGTGTTCAGAGCTACGCGGGTTGCCAACATCGGACACTCTTTATTATTCCCTGAAAGAGGGGACAATCGGGGCTAGACGACCCGCGGGGGAGGGACGAACTGAAAAGCCCGAATGACATTTAAGATTGATACATCCTTAGCGACTTCATATGGCTGGGATTCGTTACTCTATTGGCGTTTGTGTACACCACCAGTACTTGCCACTTCCGGTGCTAAAACTCATTGAACGAGCTAAAATTATTTAGTGTAATTTGAGTCGTTTTGTTTTATGCAAGTGTGTGTGCAATAATTTGATTTTAATTAGTTACTATTTTCTGATTAAATGACTCTTCAAACATTAATACGAATTAGACATTTATCGATAGCTGTGTCGTTTGTCACCTTTAGTTCACCCGCAATTTGAATTTTCCGGACGAACATGTCAAATAGTCCCGAATTCTAAGGCGTAATTTTCGGTTGTACGATTTTCGGTTGTAGCGTAATTTTAGGTCGTACATATACAAAATAAAAAAACTCAGTAAGTGTGAATTGCCGAATTTGAAAGCTAAATAAAATCACAACGGTCTAATCCTAATAACCAATCGAATCAATAGTCGCGACAACAACTGCTCCACGATAAATCTACTTCAAAAATGAACTATTAATACTAAACTAATAATAATTACCACCGAGGAAGGTAGTAGCGGTTTCAAGCGCACCACCGTCTTTCAGCACATCAGCTGTCCTTTGACGAACTCTCCGAAACAAACCATACGTTTCGGATATAAACGAGAGTACACGAATACAGATAGTACATGAATATAAGAAACATCTAGCCGTAACTCGATATTTCCATGGGAACGCCTCTCAATATTGACCTTGGACACCAGAGTGCAAATACGCTGTTAATGTATCAACAGCTGATAAGATACATGTTGCGCTAAAAATAAAGTTTGTCAGTGTTATAAGCCAGAACCAAAATTTATTTTCTGGGTATGAGAGGGAAACAATGGGCTTTGCGTATCAAATGAAAATTGAAATTTGATTACTTTGAAATTGCAATTTTGACCACTCCGTGGCGGCCCGTGATAAATTGAGCAGCGTGGCCAGGATTCGTTTACTTTTCCTAGCGATGAAACTAGAGATTATTTAACATCTAGATAAAAACAAATTCTACGTTTACCAATGAGGCAAAATAATATAAACACTATTTATAAACGTTGATCAACATTCCCCCATGTGCGTCTCATTTATGCCGTAATTTTAATTTGATTGGTAGCTTGACCGAAAATCTAAGCGATTGCATTTTCAGGTTTTCAGTAAAGAATAAGCAATTTATGAGTTCTAATTACCTCAACTCCTGCTGTCAATTGTCGAAATAACAAATCTTTTATGCAGTTGACACACGAAATGCGAAACAGGTGATTTGCTGAGTTTGAAACCTGAAATTGTTGTTGGTGCAACCACAGTGTACGGCGATATCAGACGAACAACCGGTATCACAAACACACACGGTGGTGGCAAAGAGCATAATTGCAAGCGGAGAGAGATTCGTTACCTTTTGGCTAATGACGGTCCATTTGTACGTGACTCTTCTTGAAAATGTGCAGTGGCGACGAGAGAAACCGGTTAATGATGATTGCGTTCCATTCGGAACCCAGCCCGCGCTTCCGGAAAGGGTAGAACAACGCCGCCCCCGACACTCGGCGGCAACCGGCCAATCACAACGAATCGACAAATTGAAGTATCGTGTTGCGGTGGACGGTAGATTGAATCCGAAGCCGCTAGAAGAAATCCCAGAATTCTTCTTCGAGACAGTCAGTCCGACAGTCACCGCTGAATGTCACCCGTAGCGCCACCTTATATAAGGACCCAATTACAGAATTGGCACGAGCGAGGCCTTTAAAAATTCGCAATCTTTCTCATCGGATAAAGTAACACAAAATATTATATATTAACCAACACCAATCGGATATATTATTTTGGAAATAAAGTAACACTAAATCGGATATATAGGTGGCGCTGCCTGTACAGTAATTCAGTTACCGATTTAGTAGTGGGGTTCAAATCCCGGTTTGATTAGAGGCGATCGGCGCGAGCTGACGATGTTTTGATGGAGCCACAGCGTCGATGGCAACGCGGAGCGAGCTCTGCGCTCAAAACGCTCCGCACGCACAACTCTGTTATTTCCCTTAATGGTCGAGTCTATTGTAGCTGCCCGTGATGGGGGTGGGAGGAAGTCAGTTGGAGAGAGGTTTCAGAAAGATCCGGGTAATCCTCTCCGGAAAATCTGACACACCCACCTTTTGTCATCTGAAGGTTCATCTCACCATCATCTGCATAATCAGTCGCTCGTCGGTTCCAAAGATCATCTGCTTTTGTTTATTTTGTCTTCGAATAAACGCACAAGTATGCTTATTTCAAGCATATACTTAGCAAGGTGCGTTTAGACATTGAACAGAATCGGCACGTGCCGCTCGTCCGTGCTTTGACAAGAAAACACGAGGCGGTCTCGAATGACGATTCCTCCATCTCAATTGTGCTTGAGAGGGCACGTTCCACTTTTAGTAAGATCCGAGCACGTGATTTGTATCGCTCGCGATGGACACGATCTCAAAGGACAATTTGACCCAAACTCAAACACATTTGAAATGTATCAAAACAACTTGAAGCATGCTTACCGTATGACTAGGCTATAACTGTGCTGCACAATTTCTTCATCTGTATAAACGGTTCAGGTAAATCCAGTGTTACTCATGCAGTGCACGTCGTTTTCATTGCATATTTTGTCTTGAAATAAACACATAGGAGAGAGACAGTCTTGAGATAGAAATGCTGGAAAGTTCAGGAATGCGGAGTTTACACCGGATACAATCGGCGCTCCTTAGGAGCCGATCTTTTCCAGTGTAAACCACGCTTAACGGTAGTTTCCGATGCAATTTTAAAAAAGGAGGATAGGATAGGACTAAAACATTACCTGTGAACGTGCAACTTGGACGGAGCTCCTTGAAACCAGTTCCGGAATACAGATCTCGAATCTTGCAATGAAATGTCGCCACCACCAATAAAAGCGGCACTCATGCAATTTGGCAGTCATCGAAATTGGCATCGCCGTTTCATATAAAACCCTCTACTCAATAGAGCGGCGCACCCCCTGTGTCCTCGTTGAATAGACATTATCTAGTACTACAATAACAATGATCGTGTCGACACGTTTAGTGCACCCTTTTTGTCGCTAGTTGCGATACAATCGATTATCATTCAACCGCTATTTTTTATCGTCAAGCAAGATTGTGGCTTGATTGACTTGGCAACGTTTAATTTTGCATGAATTACGATGAAAGTGTCAGGTAACACTTGTCTTTAACGTAAACTATTTGGTAGAGAGAGCGAACGAGAGTCTGAGAGACATTATAAACCTCTAAAGTAAACGAATTAAAAAAGAATTTTTTTACTTTGTTTACATATGTATCCGCACGGGTGCTATGCAGTAAAGCGCACGGGGTTAAAACAAAGGAGTCAAATACATCTAAAAATTATCAAATATGGTTAGTGATCTATTTCATTTGTCAAAGTTCCGGTTGATCCAAGAAAGGAATAGCAGGACGTGCAGGATAACAGGCGTAACCTTCAGGTGTAATTTTGCGATTCTTTTCTGAACTCCCGAAAAATCAATATGTGTGGGTCGATGTGCTTGGGCCACAGTTCTTTTTAATTTGTAATGAAACTCCATTTTGTTCAGTTGGGCACGGTTGAAGCGTGCAAGTGCCAAAACCAGGTTTGAGTGATTCGTCGTGTGGTCAGGTTTTGACGACCCTGTACCACGCAACCTGTACGCGAAACAAGACAACCTTGGGGAATTATAAATCAGCTTGGGGTTCACGCATATATATATATGCCATTAGAATGTATCATACCTGGAGCCAGTATTTCATGGTAAATAATAGTGAAGTATTATTTACGTGCAAAGAGCCACGCATTCGTCGGCCATCGCATTCGAAATTGCATGTAGTGTGTGCTGCCGCCCATAAATGGAATACGTATAGGTGAAATTAAAAGTGTTTTGACAGCTGCGAGGACATTGTGACAATGTGGTTGACGCGTGTAGGGAAAAAAGTTTGGGAAAGACGTTGTCACGTCAAAATAATTACTCCGATGGAATCGTAATCTATCAATGATGATGACACTTCAATTTCTAAATATGATTTGACGGCGGTGAATTATCCTATATTATAAAACGGAGATTTCGATTTTCGTGTCCGGAGACTAACTCTCGAACGGATCAATGAAAATTCAAAAAAATCAACATACCGTTAG
>JAQGBY010006867.1:0-12491 GCA_034698785.1 Mycogona germanica | reverse complement strand
GAGAGAAATACAGAATTACCCCATCCCCAGTTTGATTGAGAACAAGTCTTAACAAATAAAAAATTCCAGGTAAAATTTTAGGGTGGAGAAAAAATTGTATACCGACCGACCAGCTAGAAAGAAAATAATTAACTCGGGGCGAGGGATAATACAAATACTTGAAGGGGGTAAGTGAACCTTCATTCAACAATCGCCCACGTCCCCTTTCGAACTACGCCACCTTTTTTTATCACGAAAGAGAAAGAAACTACGGTAGCTAGCTAGGTTAAATGAAGTAAGCCCTCTCAACCTATAACGTCAGAGAAACACTAATTTTATTTATTGTTTGCAGAAACGCGCGTTTCCCAATTCCGCGAACTCCAAAAGCAAAACACTGATTTCTGCGCGGAAATCCTAAGTACAAAAAGCGAAACCAGTTTTGCGTTTACTCAAATTGAGACTGTCTGCAGCACACAAGTTTAATTTTGTCAGGATAATTTGAGATTAGGGGAGTGTTTGGATGGGGAAGGGGAATATTACTCCGCACACCTTAATGCACCTGATAATTCGTGATCGTTCATCGAACTTATTCCTAGAATGAGAGGGGGTATTCCATATTCGTGGGAGCATGCTTTGGATAGAGGCGGAGCGACGAGGAACATAACCCCCCCCCCCCATTCTCATCCCTCCAGGAGCCACCAACTAACCCATCCCCAAGTACACTACTGTTGTTTATCAGCCGTCGAGTGACTGACAGCGGCTCTTACACCATGCGCACAATATTAGTGTTGTTATTATGTTTGGTAGCTGCGCGCTGACATTCCCGAGACCCTGCGAACGCACCTCTTGTCCTCTGGGGACGACAACAAATTGACCAAAATCCACTCGCCCGATCCGAGAGAACCTGTTTGAACATACTCAATTTTTTGGATTCATCCAAATTTTCCCAATCATAATTATGTAAAATCGGCGGGAAGTAAATCCAGAAAATTCTCGTCAGTCTCGGCTCGGGTTCTCAGGAACTTGTAGACGCTGTCGGTAGCTACTAAAGATCCCTTCAATCTCCTCTCCCATTACACACCCGCGTCTTTCCGAAAACTCAGGTGGGGATGGACGGGGTGGGGTGGAGGAGGGGAATGAATAAATATACGAAAAAACGACATTCCCCGGCCTTGGTCATGAGCCGCGGCCAGAAAAGCATTTGAAGACATCCTTCGATACAGTGGAGGGGGTTTATTATTTTAATTTTTATGTGGGCAGTTTCTCACACACCGTTTGCCCCTTTAAGATGTGACGTGGTTCACCGCAGAATGATTTACGAGGGGCGAATTACGAAACGGGAACTACTTTTTTTAAAATGTGGTTGTGAATATACCAGAATACTTCAAAAGAGACCAAATGTGAATGTGTTGGCCGAGTATTGGAATTAGCAATTAAATTATGATTGGTTGATGACACATCTTTGTTACGACCACCGAGCAGCGCGGAATCTATTCTTCGAACTTCGTTGGCTGGTCACTGACTCATGCCGCAGAAACGTCACTAATCAGGGTTCGATTCCCGGCTTACGCGAAAGCCCGTCCATCCACCCCCGCCCTCTTTCTTTCAAAGTCCAAATTTTTTTAAGAACTCGCACTGGCTCAATGCCGCGCCGACTGAGTCCAAAATTAAACGTCAAACCCGAAAATGGTCGAGGTGGGGTCGGCTATTCTCGGAAGCTCCATGACGCTGCAGCTTCCCCAGAGGACGACGACCGCTGGCGCCGACAGAGGGCGCACTCGGTACCGCGTCATCCATTGGCTAGTCCATCCACTAACAAAACACCGCCAGCTCATCCAATTCTAAAGAAGGTAGATGAGTAGTAGAACACTTCCACGCCTCTCGACTTTTTTTTTGTATCTCTGGTCGGTTTTTTCTGTCGAGAAAGTGTCTACAAATACTTAAGGCGAAACACATGACGCAGACAACCTCGAGACGGTGGCGACTACGAACAACGAAATTCTTCAAGATGCTGGGCGGAAATTCTCTACAAAAAAGAATTCTGCAAATCTTATCAATTGGCGCCAACCCAGTGACTAACTGGACTAATGCTCCTCCCCCTATACATACGCATATTTATGCCCCATCTTAAGAACGTTTTGACTTTGAACCGGAACAGTCTCAGTTTCGCAGAGCTGGCCCCGAGCCAATCAGTCACATCCAACCAATTTTGATGTCCGCGAAATTAATATTTGGGGTCCGGGACCAGACCACCATGCGCGCCGTCTTTTGGAGACCGCCACAAGGATCTACAATCAAGAAAAATTGAGTGTGGCAACTTTCTTGTCAACGGGATTGTCATTCGCCGTGCATCGCCATTCAACCGACTGCGGCACGGCGTTACGAAATAATAATTGTCCATCGTAAATTGTTTGGCGATGCGGAACGATAGCGGAGGTAGGGGGACGACGAGGAAAGCTTCGGAAAGAACGAAAGAATTACTCGGTCTCGGGACAAGGTGGAGAGAGAGAGAGTCCGGTGAATTGGACAGATGGGATTGCCGATAGCGGATATTTACGAGATTCCAAATTATCTGCTCTACCTATTGATGTTTCGCCAGTACATTTCCACACGAAAAAAAGCTAACCTCCCGAGACCCAGTGCCATACGTTTGAACTTATTTAATTAAGAAACTCTTAGTGGCGAAGTACGGGTCCATGTTGAGACCTGAAACGTTGGATCTCAGGAGGAATGACTAACCCAATCCCTATCTCTTTTTTAAGAATACCAATTAAGCGTCCCGTTCCGCTACATCAGCATTCGTGGAGTCCACACCCGATTGCCAAATTGGATATTAAACCCCCCTAGTTCAATGCACAAAAATGGGGAGCACCAAACCCCAAAACCATTTCGTCATTGCACCTTAATGGGCCCACTACAATCCCCCACCCGTACAAATTAAATTTCACTATTACGGTTGCAGATACCAGAGCGTGTAAAGTGATGACCGAGCCCGATTTAACTCGGCAAATTTGATTTAGGATCAGCGAACCAACAGTAACAAACCCCCAATAAGGGATGTAGTATATGGTCGAAAGCCACGGATGGGAATTTTTTCGCTTCCGTTGTACACCACCATTGCACAATTGGTGAGACTGTTGTTGCCAAGAGAAAAAAATCCAATTTGGGGGATGTATTTCATTACTGTAAGAGTGAACTGGTGAGGGGGATTTTGGAATTTATAAAAATAAGAATTTTGAGACAAATTGTGAATATAAATTTATTTTCAGCGAGAAAATAAAGTGTTTCGTCGTTTCGCGAACCACCTGTGCAGTCGAGTCAAAATACGAGACTTGTCAAACGTGAACGATGGGGAAGCGAACAACGGTTCTCTGAAGAAGAGATTCAGTGGGAAACAACGATCGGTTTTGAAACAATGGGTGGAAGAAACAAATCTTGGAACGGTCGTTAAACAGTCAACGTTTCGCGGTGGTGGAAAGACGGCCCGCGACTAGACTAGGGAAGGGCTAAAAGAGATAACGGTACTGGGTGGCACTTGGCGTCGCCGAAGGGGGGATAGGTGGGAGGAGGTGAAGACGCTACATTCCCCAATCGTAGCCAAGAAAAACGGGTGAAAAAACTTTCCAGACAAGCTACGCACCCCTTTCACCCCCCAGGACAAGTTCCCATTTCAAGAACCGTATAATGTGTATGTGCTGCGCGTGTGTTTCGAATGTCGACTCTGCTGTTATTTAAGACGTCGACGTTGCCATTTTCGACGAGTAAAAAACTATTGTCACCAACTCAGGACCAAAATAAACACCAGAGGTAACAGCTGCACCCTGGGAGAAAAAATAAAGAGTGCTGTGGTCCGAACTCCAGCAGACTTCAGAAAATGGGCAAACGCAAAAATGCTTATTTTTCAGAATAGATGACGTCAGTAGCGGTTGACATTTCATGGAAGAAATTGTTTTATAAATTTAATTTAAATCGTGATCGTGCGTCCCCCTAGAAGTCGGCAATCACACAATGCATAAGAATTTGGAGATGGCTCTTTGGCGTAATATTTAAAATTTTGGCAAAAGAACTACTCCGGCTATTTTCAAAGTGAGTTGCAGTGAGCAAACCCAATGGGAAATGTCGTTCTGTGCAGGTGCCCCAGTTGCCGACCCCGAAAAAGTCATGCGGTAGCAAACCGGGGCTCCCGGTAATTTTTGGAATGCACAGTCACCACACCAGGCTCAAAACAAAAATGTTTGTCTCGTCGCTCTACACGAAAAGGGGACGGCACAGAGACCTCTCAAAAAAACCAACGCGTTTGTCAAAATTGATTAGTCCCTTGTGGGACAAAAAAGCGGAACAAATTGAATACCAAACAAAATTTATCTAGCGCCACTCGAACGGAAAAAAATTCTTCTATTGCATTCCTGCTCTTCTTTATGACTTTCAAAATCTCCTCACACTGAATTTACTCCTATGCGGATTCAAACATGGGTAGAAGCGTCTGTTTGAACAGCGAAAACCACCACCACCACTCCAAGATAAAATAAAACCAAACACCATCAGGAGATGCAATCTACATTATATTTCCATATCAACTTTCACTGGACAACTCTTTTAACCACGTAAGCGGGGACACAGTGGGGTGGCCAAAAAACGAACGTTTGCATACAATAGTAATCCAAAAAAGATAAGACTGCGCGAAATCTCAACCATTTACAGGATGCCACGGAAATGTTATCCAATTTACTATACTTGTCTACAAGCTTATACTTGTTTACAATCTACCAAACCAGCTGTTTTCAGCTGAGACAAACTATGATTCCATTTATTCGATAGTGAACCGGCTTTCAGCACAAAAAATACTCCCAACAATTTTATTTTTAACAAAATATTTTTTTAAATAAAGCATAGTGCCTAGATGGAAAGAAAACAACCACAAATGTCCAAAGAGCGCACTTGCCAATCTGGCAGCACTGCAGCCCAAAGCAATCGACAAACAGAGCGAACGCGAACGACAATGCAGCGGCAATTAGCTAATGTTATTCGAACGACGCTGTATAAATGTATGAGTGAGCGTGCCATTGCTTGTAGCCTTGAACTCGTCAAACAGTACAACTGGGACTGGTCGACTAGTCTCATCACAATGCGACTATGGTCGAGATTTCTTCTCGAAGTCCATACGAGGCCGCTGCCGGCCGCCACCGCACCTTCATTGCTCAGAAAGAGGCCGGTAAGGAAAATTGGCTACAAGTCGTCCGACAGAGAAGAGCAGATGGTGGAGAAAAATGGTGTTCGAAAACCATGCAGAGAAAAATCAAGCACGAGTCTCCTCGGCATAAATCAAAACATCTGCCGGAAATGGCATTCCTTTTTCTATATTATTGCGCCACTGCTAGCAATAGCCCTCGTTAGCGGGCGAAATTTAATCTTCTAGTTGTTGGAAGTTGTCGCCGAAAGTGTACAAAGAGACACCGACCATCGACCATGAAACAGTATTATGACGCCAGTGTCATTTTGTGTATTCCTCTCGACACTGACGTCCATTTTTATCTATTAAAATTCACACACCATCACTACAACTGGGAACTCGAATTTCGCGCGCAGAACCGTTAATATAAAATAGAAAGGTGCGCCACAGAGGTGCTACCACCCCCGCAGCCAACCACATGGTTCGCCCAGTAGGTGGCCACCTGTCACCTGCACACACGTGCGCGTCACCAAACCATCCCCCCTCTCTCCCATACCACCCCCAACACTCACCTGAGTACGTGGCACCTCAACGTCGCAGGTAGGGCTAAAACCCATCCCCCCACCACGTTGGATATCGAGAATCGCAGAATAGTAGTTCAATTCGTCGACCCTCAAACGACGACTTTCTCCAATAGATGGCGCAACGAAATAGCGCAACAAAATTTTAATGAAAGGTCTTTATATACTAATTGCGCAACCCACACTTCAATTGATGAAAAATGAAATTGAAATTCGAAACTGTCACAAGTCATGACCCATGATGATATGAAGTCCTCTTCTCTTGCAAGGTTCAAAAGATACTACAAACCAGAAATATATCACAATAATATCCGGGGGTTGGCAATTTGACAACACGCATACAAAAAACAGCTTATGCAATCAAAAACATGAAGCCGAACCAACCTCTCCCGAAACCCTCCCCCCCATATCCTACAAGTTTTATTAATTTATACCCCACCAATTAATGAACTCTATTCTTCCGTGATGCTCGATTCGTTCAGCATCCATCGTCGTCCCAATCAGGAGACGGCTGCCATCGCACACATACTGGGTCGGGGGCTGCGTTAGCGGAAATGGGAGAAACATTTCCCTCCGAGCAATTTTCAGCATTGTTGGGAGAGGAGCGATTAAGCCCATTTAGCCACCCCACCCCTCACACTAATACGCCACGCTTATTGATAACAAATACACCCAAGCTCCGAATGATTGTCAACAAGACATCGAATATGAAATTTGGAAATCACTCAACTGTGTGCATGTTGTGGTATCGGTGGGGGAAATAGTTTCCTCGTATTCTATTCAAAGGGTCACTGCAGGTGAGAAATAAGTCTCCTTGTATACGGGGGAGTGATATTTAAAAAGGTGTTTATACCTCCGACTCATTACAAATACACTTCGAGGGGGGTGAATTCTATTTGAGTAATGGAGACACACACGAACATTAGCTGTATATCAACAAGAAAATAGATAAGGTCCATTAGTGGGAGTTAGGGGGGAGAGATCGAAAGGCGTTCAATGTCCAACTTGGGGAGGCGCGTTCTGGTCTGCAGAGTCTAGAGCAACGGCAATCCAGTTCAGGGGCGAGCGTAGTTGTCGCCCAGACGAAATATTAATTGGCAATGTATTTGTATTTTTTATGTACGTGGGTCGAATGCAGATGACCGTTTGACTATATAACAACCAGGTGGTTCGTCTACATCGTTGTTCATTGAATTTTTTTATATAGTGGGCGGTCGACTTGAGCAGCTGCTGCCCTCTGGTGAAGAGGACGGACGTGGGCGAACAGGTTTTCACGAAAAACAAATATAGGCAATACGCGATTGTTTCGGATCAGCTTAGCAGATTTTCATTCTCTGGTATTTACTTAGAAATATCCATTTATGTTCTCACGAAGGCTTACACAAAGGGTTTCACTACATTCAACCAGCCCAAATAAAATTCCTTCTGAAAGACCGAAACTCAATATTTTGAAATTTATCACCGCTGACGTCACACACACGCAATAACAAGCAACAAAGAGCGCGTGAGAGAAAAAGGTAAATAAGGGCATGGCCGATGATGTTCCCTACCTACTAAACCCACTCACGCATTTTCACCCAAGCTATCAATACGCCCTCTGCTGGAGTTTCGTTCAATTCAATTATAACAAAAGACTAATCCCCCCGTATCTACATTGGGGCAAACCCAACTCAATTAGATCCAGAGTTCTGGCACAGCCACCGATGACGCCTGCCACGAACGAGACATGTACTGACACGACCAGACACGGACAGGTAATCGCGACCAATTATTCCGATTCAATACTTGCTAAAAATGAAACGAAGACCCTGAAGCACGCCCAGAACAACCCAGTGTAGAAACAAATCACATGACATTGTTGCATCATAGATACACGCTCACTTTCTCCTCCCACAAAAGTCAACGCTGCCAGAGGGGGGTGGGGGTGGGGTGAGGCAGGGAAAGCTGCAGAGCAGGCCAGCAATGCGGCAAGCGCAGCAGCGCGCAAAGGGATCAGAGCAGAACCAGCCATCCAGCACCACCACCAGCAAGTGAGGCCGCCAAAAAAAAAAAAGAACTTGGCAAGCGTACAAAATTTCCATTGGCCTGGCCATCGAACCCTCGCTTTTTTGTATCGGTTCCAAGCATGCGCAGTGCGCCCGGCCAAGGGCCCACCGACCTTGGGCTTTCACCGCTTCAACCGGCCCGACAATAAAAATAAAAAAATCACGTATGCACGCACGCACACATGCCATGCGCAGCGGATTTGGAATTATTTCTGAAACAACCGCAGAACCCAACATTTGCAGCTGACGTCGACGACGACAACGCTCTTGTTTTCTGTTTTGGCATCACCGACGCGTCAAGAACATTTGCAATGACCTTTCATTTCACTTTCCAAAAGTTCTTGGACAGATAACTATGCGTTGATCTCTATGGGGCGTCACGGTCACCTTCACCTTATCGATCCCGATTGGACGTCGGGATTTTCAGTTGATGACAGTCTCTTCGCTTGAGCAGTTAGAAACAAAATGGTAGCAGGTAGACAGCCACGCCATCTTGCGCTATAGTGAGAGGTGCGCATAAGCTACATACGACGTAACCAGCCCTGAACCAGTAACGAAAGCAACAGTTGCACCGAGAGACAGAAGTCCCCGCCACCAGATGGCCCTTCGAATAAACTTTCTGCATTCTGGAATGCACGTTATGTTCTAAGAAACAATGTTGGGGGGATGCGTAGGCTTCAAAGAAACACTGTTGCCACCAGGAACAGGATCAGGTGTTCCATTTGCCATCATCGATATCTCCTCGAAGTTTGGCCAGTTATCATAACTTAATTTAATCTAAACTGACATTCGTCAGGATAGAACCTACGACATCGCTTCAAAAAAATCCCGTGTGATTGCCGACATTTTCGACAACACCATACGAACTGGCTAAAATCTGGCTAAATATATATTAGCCCAGAGATAGAACTCAAATAGTATTCAGACTCTGTTGACCAAGATAACGCTGGTACACCACAGCAAACTAGAACGTTCCATCCACTCGTTTCTCAGAGAAACTGATAAAATCGTATCCAGTCGAATCCACCAAATGAAATTCTCTAACATAAATATTTTATTTCAGTAGTTAAATTCATCAAGACAAATTTACTGGAAGTCGTGGACAGACCACTCAACCGGAAGTAGACCGGGGCCAGCGGAAGAGGAACAACCTGACCGCCGTCGCTTCCTCCCCACAACAAACGTCAAGGCCACCCGGCCCCACCGCACTCTCCCCATTTACACGCCCATCCACCCCCTCCCTGCCGTCCCCTCGCCACCATCCATCCCCACACACACACCCCTCTCGTCAAAATGAAGGAGTGACTTGTCGCACATTCATGAAAACCTTCTCGCCCCGGCTTACAACACCGGACAACGGTTAAACGAAAACGACAGTCCCCGCGCGACATGGCCGCCACACGCAGGCATCTCGGTTTCATCTAACAACCACCAACACCACCACCACCATCGGATGTATCCGGGACGACGTCGCGACACCCCCAATTAAGTCCAGACGGACCAGACACGACATGTGTGCCAAAGGCTTGGTCAAGAGTCTTGGCGTCACCGTTTGTAATCGAGCCATCACTCGATTCATACGCCTTATTGTTTAAAGACAATGCGATCACGCAACTATTGATCGATAAACAGTGAGACAGCAGCGCCACCCACTCCGCTGTAATTCCGCAGAAGCAGCACCAGGATCAAAAGGCGAACCGATTTCGTTTGTCGGGTCAATTTGCCCAAACGACACCTGCTGCCATTTGGAAAATCAACTCTTAACGACGAACTGATTTAGTTAGATACACATCCCCCATATATAAATATATAAAGTGTCGTTCGTTCGGTGGCGAAAATCAGCGAACCCGAGACGGTTCGCTGATCATCTAAATTTAATGGCCCGACGACAATCAACACATTGTCCATCTCTCGTCTATAATATCACTGTTACGGCCATGGCTGCCGACACCGCCACAAAAGCTGAGCCCGTTTGTCATTTATTCAGCAGCGACAGAGCTCCTCCCTAACCACTACCACCCTCATCACGCCGATTACAATCTCCATTGAGAAGGGGAAAGAAAAAAACTCCGCCCGTTTCTCATGACGCGAGCTTCACCGCAACACGGCGGCTGCGTTTTCCCGCCAAAATCTACGCGTCGGCCAATCAGACGGCAGGAAATTTCCCGCGCGAACTGGCTGATATGGACGGTGGCGCCTCCCGGCGTTGGGCGTCGGTTAATTGAAAACCACTGGGTTGCGGACAAAAGTGGTTTTCGGAGATTCAGTAATTGTAGAGACCTCGTCAGCAAAAAGAAAAAGAAACTTTAGACAGTTTTAAAACTTGTAATTAAGTTATCCCGAGTTAAGAGTAGACATTTTGCGTCATGCGAAACGCATACACAAGTATGTTACGCGGATCAATATATTTTTCCTGCAATCGAACGTCATGAATTCCACGTTAAAAAAACATAAGGGTGTTTTTTTGTAACATATCACAATTGCTGCAACAATTCTGGAAATCAAAAATAACGAGAATGGGAATGTTGTGGTAATAAATTTTGGGAATGTCTCACGTTTGGAAAGTGCTTTTGTCCAACACATTCTGGAACATAACAAATGACGCCATTTTTGCCTAATTAAGTGATTCACATTCTTTCGCCCGTCCTTAGTTTTGGGGAATTTCTTCCCCTCAAAATAAAGCGAATCCGTGCTACAACAGCCCCAGGTGGAGGCACGGTTAAGGGGAGCGCGGGGTACTTTGTTTCACCAAGAGTGGTTGGTTTCATCACGACCAAAAGCGGTGGGTCACACCCCGGCCGAGGGCCCCTCACTTCCCCCTTTCTTCTCTACCCCGGCTCGGTGACGGGGGAGGGGCCAGGGTCAGGGTGGGAATCCCGCAAACGATGACGACGCCCCAGAAACATCTCCGTGGCTCGGTCGGCAGCTGCTTAAGATAACAAACGCGAGGGGGCGCATCCGGCGAGCGCACACACACCGACAACTGCAACAGCGAGAGAGCGTTTTCCTCATGACACACAACCTTGATCGAGTTGTTCCCCACCACCACCCCCCAAGACGCCCAACTTGGTCATCTGCTTCGAAAGAAAAATCCTACTTGCTTCTTTACTCGGGAGTTGTCCTACCCGCGTCCTTCCAATAGAAAACAGATGCGTAACGCCCATCCGAGAAACCATTCACCGGACACGTCATTCATTTAGCCATTCGCCAGCATTCTGTCCAGTCTCACACACATAACATGACAAACAAACATGTGATGCAGTGTGAATGTAACGAATCGAGAAAGATGCAAATAAATAACCCTGCAATTGTCATCGCCAATTATTTCACAACAGGTTTTGGCAGGCGACCGTCTAACCAAACAATCCTCTCCGCTAATCAATTTCACATGTTCGTCCGAACACCTTTTTTATGAGGCCGATGAGCTATCATCGGGCTACACAAAAATCATAAATGTACGGCGATTGTTGATGACCTTGGACGCTCGCACGCAAAATGGAATGTTATTTTAAAAAAGACATAGTTACAATAGTTGCAGAAGGGGTGAGGGGGAAGACCACTACCGAAAAGTGCATCTCTACAAAATATCTTTTTACCGGAAATAATTCTTGGAACAGTCTGGCGTCCACCACACTAAATAACAACGTCAGCCACGACATTTCTCGGAAATACGTCTGGATTCGTGCAGTTGGGTTGAATAAACGGTTATCCGACCTAACGACCATTTTTCTGTTGAAATGAGTAGGGTGGGGTGGACGAGTATCTGAACCGGTTAAAAGAAAATGCTACGAACTTGATCAAATGACAACCGTATATAGTATAATAAATATTTATGAAGTTTCGGTGGAACTTAAAATTGTTACCAGAGAGATTTCACAAATAAAAAATATGGGTCACCACAGTAGAAATTATATACTTCCGGAAGGTACTGATACCTGTCGGGGTTTTGGTCTCGGAATTTTTATTTGACCAAAGAGCCTATCCTAGAATACTGTGATCACCCCACTTTTAACGTCGCGCCGAACATTTATCCCGTAAATAGACAGAAAACGCCCTCGCTCCCAGGATCTGCTCGTGTGAGCGAAGTGCCCGGGGGGTAAAGAGGGCGTGTGTTCAGACGGGGCGGGGGTGTTAGATCACACAGAAGGGAGAGGTGTGAGGTGGGTGTGGGAGTGTCGTCTCCAGTCTAGACTAAGTCGCTGTGGGTGGTGAAGTCGGTGGTGGTAGGGTGATTTTTTTAGCGGGTTGGCCAACAAACACATCTGATGTGATGGCGCGCGTGTGTGAGAACGACATACATGAGAGCGGGAGAAAGGTGATGGTGGTGGTGGCATCTCGCCTCCACACCTGAAGGAAGGACAAGGTGAATAGGTGTGAATATCTGTGCCACCGAAAGGTGAGAAAAACATTTATTCTCAACCAATTTAAGATCAATTCTGGATCAGACAACAGCTTCCGAAACCTGAACAGATCTCCAGAGACATCAATTGTGTTTGGAGGGAACACCTTATTATTTCTTGTAGATTTTCTTTTGAATTATTTCGAGAAGACTTCCCATAAAATATTAACCCATTATTAGATGCCGATATGTCATCACCGAATCACGGTTGCGAAAATAACGTCACGTACCGTTGTTACAAGAGAGCGCGCGCCTCAATCTCGTTAGGGATAACTAGTCTCGACCTTGAAATGACCATCAACGAAATCGAGCCACCA
>JAQGBY010006866.1:0-12492 GCA_034698785.1 Mycogona germanica | reverse complement strand
CGGCGCTCATTTCGTGATTTTGAGCATTGATTGGGTCTCATGCATAATAGGTCTTAGTTGAACACGGGAATGTGCATGTGTGTGTATATTTTTTCTTTTTCTTCCTCAGCCAAGACTTGTACAAGGATTTCTGTGGCGAGTATCAAGTTACGATCCGTTATCATGTTTTTTTTGTCACGAATTTAATTATTAACTGATTGACTTTGTATATTCAATATATTACAACCAAAATGTATTACTAGAATTCGAGTTTAAAAACATTTCCTGTAAACAAATTTAAAAATTATCACATTTCCAGTCAGACTGATATTATAATTTACTTTGATGTCACAAATATTGTGAAACATATTCCCATTATTAAAACAGCTCTTCTATTAATTTATTTTAATAGGTATCGAAAATCACATGTGGATGGGGTAATCTATATCAACTCAACTAATTAGTTTTAATTTTTTTAACAAACCATCTAAATATAAATCTTTATAAAAATATAAAATCATGAATTGTTCAATAAACATTATTTTAAAAGTGAACACTTCAATTCGAAACTTCAGTTACATGTATAAATAATGAATAAATTGAATAAATCATGAATAAATTGCGCTTTAAGTTTCTAAAAATAAAATGCTCGTAGAATAATTTTTTAAGCTTCTTAATTTTTTCCGTAAGGTGGGATCACAATATGACCCTGATTTTTGCCTGCCCACAGTTTAATTTCATCTCCGGGTTGTATTTTTTTCATCTTCACAGCGCGCATAATGTCTATCTGGAGCTCGCATCTCGTTTTTATATATAAAACACAGCGGAGCAGGAACGACGGAACGAGAGGGGAGAAAAATGAGGGAGAGGGGGTAAAAGGAATAGAGAGAGTGAGTGAGTCTCCTGTTGTTGAACATTAAAAAACGCCACGTGATGCCGTAATGAGAACTCGCGTCAAGAAACCCCGGCGCTCCATTATTATGGATGAGGGCCTCTATTATTTCTGGATTAAAACGCACCGCGCTCGCTCGCTAGTGCCGTGTGGAGATAGAGGCGACCATTCATTTCTGCATATCTACGGGGGCCCTCCTCGGTAAAAGTACCGCCCCGGGCGCACACATCCATGCGACCTCACCCCTCCACCCACCCCCCTTCATCTGACGCAACCCGGAATTCATGGAACTGAAACAACTTCAATACCTTCTTCCAACTACAACCGCAATACACCATCCGATTCCGGGAAGTCGTTTATCAGCATATTTCAAAACATTGATCTCACTTCTATCAATTTTATCTTGAAAATAATTTTAATAAGTAGGGTAAACAGTCTTTGTGAATGATGTTGTCTCCTGAACTGAACATTGACTGATCTTCTGTTCCAGTTTTCTTTTTCGGTTTCAGTAGATTCTCACGGTTCTTGCGAGATTGTAGATTTGGAGGTCCACCGTTGGTGCGGACCCCGGGCACCTGCCCATTGTCTCCTCCCAGCAAAAATTTCTATGCATATGCAGCACGCATCAGGAGTAAAAGTGCGCCATTTAACCCGCAATAACAATCTGCGCTGCGTTATGTCGAGTCTGGTAGACCTCCCCCCCTCAAGCCCCACCACCCAGTTCCTCCATAGGCATACACACTCGCAACATGTCACGACAGCTAGTAGCTACTAGAGGAAAAGAATGAGTTTTTTTTTCTTTGTTAAACAATTTCCTCAAATCCCGGCTCATAAAAAAACTGTCCTCGTTTGGTTTTAACCTTTTAACGCGCCAACTGCTCGTAACAGAAAGAGAGCTTCTCTCAAAACGGAATTCGGTCTGTGTTTGTCTTGTAAATGACTGGACAAACGATTTTTAATAAACAATATTTTTTTTAAAAAATTTAAAATACGTGTACATGAACACGACCAAATTAAATATTTTGTATTTACATTTGACAAAATCTGATATTTTTTCTTGTAATTATTTTTCACCGAAACACTTTTCTATCCTAAATAACCGATCAATTTATTACGGAATCAATCAAAATTATATTTTGTTCAGGTGCTATTGCAATTTTAAAATTAAAGAACAATGTTCTTATGGTTCGTTGTTGTAACTGGAGAAAGTCTGACCTTTCTGATCACACAAAATGTAACATAATTAAATTCAATGTGTGAGACACAAAAAAACACTCTCACTGCAAAATGTAAATTTAATTATAACGAAACCCCGAACCGAAGAACGAGCCGAACCAAAAACGATCATTTCGCGTGACTGACACGAATCCCTTAAGTATGTTAAGACTATTGTTTTCCATTCTTGATGACGACGTAAAAATAAATCTCATCGAACTATATAGGGCGGGGGTGGTTTTACCATAGACCAATCACAGCCTGTGATTTCCCATCGCCCATGCGCCCTCTTTCTATCGTTTCCATTTTTTTTTCTCTTCTCATCTCATCTACCCTCCTACTCCTCCTCCCCTCATCTCGAATCCCAGCCTTCACCTCTTCCCTCAACCCGACCCCTCAACCAGCATAAGCACGGAGCTCTTGCTATGTCTTATAATACGCAATTACGTAAGACAAGCGGCCGTCCTATTTAAGAGGACAATCAGAGGAGTTCCATAAAGAACGGCTAAGAATCGACTAGATTACTGCCATTAAACAAAAGCAGCTGCTAGTGAATGGGTACAGAGAAGACGAAAAAAAAACTTTAATGGCTAACGGGATTTTTTAGACTAGGGACCGAAAAGGGGGTGGGGGCGATGGGCGGAACCCCTCCACCTACCCCCTACCCCCCCTCACCGACACTATTCTTCTCCCACACGCTGCGAGCTATCCAAGTTATGCGACGAAAGAAAAGAAGGAGGAGGAGGGAAACGGTGATTGGATAAAGTCTTGGAATGACGGGTCGTGGTCTCCGCGAACTAAATTACAGGAAATATAATGGAGCATTCGGTCTACCAGGGTCGGCTTCACAAAAAATCTTGTTTCCTTTGGAACATTTAATTTTTTTAATTTCTTAAAAGTGTTTTTTTTTCGTTTTGATCGTAATACCACCATTCGTCTTAATCAAATTGGAATCTTTAAAGAGTGTGATTTATTAAGAATATGTTTCGTGATGACTATAAATTTTTCGAAAAATAAAAGAGTGCCTTGCAAAATCGACATATCGTTTCTAACAACTCAAATGTTTTGGTTGCTACTGTACGTCGAAGACATCTTTTAATACTTATCTTCTGAAAGCTTCTCTTACAAAATAGGCATGACTACGTTTCATTTTTTAGTTCTAGTATATTCTGATTTAAACAGTTTTTGTTTACTAAATCTAGTACTGATTTGGTACCTGATAATTTTTCAACGTATCTTTCCCCATCTGAATCGCAAGCGTTGAAAAATGAGTTGAAGACTCCCTTTACACGGGATCAAAACACGAATCTCCCATAACACCGATTCCATTTTGCTCGACAAATTGGATTCTGAGAGGTCTGCGCTGAGGGTATAGGCCTCGTTTCACGCAAAATGGTAGTGCAAGATTCCGTTCGCTTAACCCGTGGCAATATAAAATCAGAGCGAGAGAGAGAGAGATGCTCAGAGTAGTTTTTAAACCCAGGAGCGTTTGAATAATCCAATTAACGATCGCTAATGGCATTTTTTTGTTTTCTTCATTTCTACTTGCCATCATCCAGTCTAGCTGCTCACGTGAATGAATAGCTTTCGTTTAATCTATTCGCGGTAGACGAAGCCATGGCTAGACCTAGTTGTGTAGAACAAAAGGCTTCAGAAACAATAGACATAGTGGGCGTTCATGAGGTCTATGGTGGGCTGCACGAACAGAAGTGTCACTTGGAATTTTAAAAAATGTAGATCGTAGTTTCTTTTTTTTCAGCTTAGCTTAGATTATGTTCAAATGATTTTTTTAAATGTGTTCGTGCTGAACTATTTTTCTCAGAAATTGAGCTTCAAGTTGGCATGTGGTATTATTGGTATTGTATTGTAATAACCAACCTCTTCGAATAAGTGCCTTCAATTATTAAAACAAAATATGTGGTTTTCTAGAAAGGAAAATATTACAGGAAAATATTAAAGGAAATAGTTGAACGCAATTTAAATTTCTTAATTTTAAAATTCACGGAGAAGCTGTACGTATTAAATTATTTCCCAATGAATTTAAAACCAAAAGTGTACAAAGACAATAAACAAACGTTTATTTAAATGCCTGATAGTAAGGCAATGTAATTCATCAGTTACAGTATCAGGCATTTAAATAAACGTTTGTTTATTGTCTTTATCTCGATATTCATCTCGGCGTGCTCCTGCACTTTTAAATATCAAAAGTGTACATTTTATTGCCCCTTTGATGATGAGAAGGTGTCACGATAGATTTGTTAATTAGGTGACATGAAAATAGTGAAAAATAAAATTACGCAATGAATTCATAAAGATTGCGAGAATTGGTGCATAATTCCAACCGAAGCAGCGAAAGTGAAAAAGTAATGCCCCCGAAATAGTCAGCGAATGGAATGTTAAAGCGGTGCTGTACCGCATGGCACCAGTGCACTGTGTATTTGCCTATTGCCGGGCGGAGCTTTTAGGTTTGGCATGCGTTGATTGGCATTTTCGAAAAGTGATCGCATTCATATTTCAAAAACTAGATAACTGAACGTTTCGCATATTGTGTAGCCAGGAAAAGTGTATTCATCTGAAAAATTAGAAAATTCAAAATATGACAGAAAAAATTCTTTGAACTGGATTGTGTTCAAACACTTTCAGAAACGACGAGATCACATCCTTTATACAAAATTGTTAGTCAATTCGACGTTCCAAAAATTTTACGGGACAAGATTCTCTCACGATATCGCTGAATAGATTTTGCTCAGTTTAGTTTTTCAAAAAAAAATTAAGAACCCGCTAGTCCATGATTGATTTCGAAAAAGTCAAGATATAGATCCCGAAATTTAAGAAAACGATGACATATGGATCTTGACGTTGACATTTTTTCGTAATCACGAAATAAAAACTGCAATTTCCCAACAAGTCGCGCTGTAAGTCTGTTTCACGAACGCTTATCCCAGTCGGCGCGTTAAGCACATACGATCTCCTGGCCTCCTACGGCAAAATAGCTTAAAAGCACCATTGAAGGCCGGCCAACCCCGCCATTCATTATCCCGTTCGGCGAGCGGCAAAAGAGCGCTCTGATGGCCATACAATTGAGTCGTCGCTTTATCAGATTATACACTAAAGAATTAATGGTACAGAAAACTCTAGGAAATTGACGGAGATGCGATGGATAGCGCGGCGCGGCGGCCATTATCGTCACCCTCGGTCCACCCCCCACCCCACCCATCACCCCTCCACCAACCCACTTCTCACTCCCCCTACTCATCCTCGCGCTTAATAGCGCGACGGCTCACGGCTCGCCTCTGACCGATACAGAACCGTGAAACAGTTTGTTTATCGGAGCAAAATGGTTGAGGCATTGGTGGGGTGGTGACGGGTGGTTCCAATTCGGCAGGATTCAACCACGATGGCTGTTCAACGTTTGGTGGCCGCGTACATCAAGGTGTCTGCATCGTTTACAACATTGCCGCATATTCCCAATTGCCATGAGCACCAGATGGCTTTTGTGTCTGATTACGTGTGCCCCATTCTATATATCTCTCACCTTCCACCATTATGGCAAAGTCAATGGAGAAGAATTTTTTTATTCAGGGTGAGCTTGAAACTATGGACCCCATTTATTATTTTTAATATGTCGGCCAAAAATGGTCTGATTACTATTAATTGAGGGGATAATTAAGAAAGCAGTATCCTCTTTTAAATCCCAAGTCTTAAATTTCAATTTTCAAATTTCTCACTACTAATGTTGCGCTTTGCCGGTGGCGCTTGTCGATTGCCGATTACTTATGCAATTCGCAACTGTCACCGATCGCACGATTGATCAACTCTGCTGCGAAAATGCGACATAACAAGAAATTATGAAGCCAAATGTCTTCTTAACGAGTTTCCGAACAAAGGATCCGGAAAAGAAATGGACCGATGCTCCATCTATAAACAGTGGTCGTTCAGAAGTTTCACGAAGGTAGGCAGTCTCGGTTTGGTTTATCTTTCGCTAATAATTCTTCAAAATCCGCCGAAAATCCATATTTTTTGGAAACTCGTTAGGACTACATTTGGTTTCAGAATTTGATGTTATGTCGCATTTTTATCTTAGGTAAACAGCATTTTTGTAGCAGAGTTGCTCAAACGCGCTACAAAGTGACGTATTGCAGCGGTAATTGGCAATCGACAAGCGCCACTGTTAAGGCGCAACTTTAAAAGTGAGAAATTTGAAAATTTAAATTTGTGTCTGGGAATTCGAAAGGGGATACAGTTGTCTTAATTATACTCAAGGTTCATATTAATAGGACTATTTTTTACCGACTTTCTAAAAATAATAATAGGATCCATATTTTCAGGTTCACCCAGTAGAGCTGCCCGCTAGGTGATGTCCAAATAAGAAACTACAAGACGGTCTGGCTATTTTGAATATTTTTCAAAGGTTGGTTTTTCTGGTTTTAGACATACATTTATATCAACTGGCTGTCTCACAAAATGAAAGGTCAAAAACGTAACTAACAATCCAATCAAGACAAACATTCATGTTCCACGAAAGCAGTTCTAACATCTCGTTTAGATCGAACGACTTCTCCACCATATCAGCGAAGCCAAACGATATTCTTAGAAATATGGAAGAAAAAACCTTTTTAGGTAATTTGCATGATGTATGTACAGTAGTCGTGCATGTCCCATCTTTCAAATATGGAAAACATACTGCGTTTCGGCATAAGCAGGCGTTTCCCCCAACTCGTTGTACAGCCCCGGCCCGCTCAGTCGCGTCCTCAATCACGCTCACCAAAAGATGACGAGCAACATATTTCAGACCGACACGTGTCACGTGCCGTAGCGTGTTCCGTAGCAAACGCTACCCAGATAGCGGATCGGTCTCCGGGCGCATGCGCAGAGCGATCAGACGGCGGGCATCACCGCATTTTCGGTTTTTGATCGAGTCAAAGATGCTGTTAAACGATGGGGCAACTTCTCGGAGTGACGTGTACGATGCGAAAAGTAAGGGGGAGGTGCTGGAAGATGCGCGTTCATGTACATGTATATATATATATATATTGCTCGAAGATCCTCCTAGGATCCTAGTGTGCACTTTTAAATAAGACCTCGCTACGTGCGCCAAAAGAAGTACAATGCAGAGACGCTGGTAGCAATCCTGCAAAACATTTACATATATTTCTTTAAATCTTCGATTGAGATACAATACTCGTTGTCTTTGGTCAGTACCTGCAACAACAGCTGCTCGTTTTAAACAAAATGTTCGAGACGCAAATGAGGAAATCTCAAAATTGTTTCAAATTACAACTTCTCTCAATTTGTTTTTGCCCATTTGTCAGATTCGTTCATTTTTTTGTCAACAACTGTCAATAAAATCTAAAGTAAGGTGTCACGCTGATGGTATGGTCTCTCAATAGGATATATAGTATATATGGAGTTTTGGGATGAGGGAACGGATGTTGGACTGGAGAGGGGATTGGAGGTGGAGGTGGAGGAGGGGGGGGGGGAGACAGGATATGATCTCGTAGAACGCGCCGAGTGGGAATCTAATCGAAGCGAGGCGGTGACTACGGTATGGTGGTGGTGGGGGAGGGGGGAGGGGGGAGAGAGTGGTAGAAGAGCGGAATGACTTTGTGGGACGAACCGACGATATCATTTACTTATCAGCTCGCATATTATGCACGCAGAAAATGTATATGTAGAGACGGCGGCAGGCGAACGTATCTGAGCCTCCGGAGTCCCACGGTCTAAACCGGACACTCTATCCAGTTATTTTTTAAGAAAGAAGTCTCGGACTAGAAACGAAAGAATCGAACGGCACCAGCATTTGCTAAATTGATCACCAGTCCGGTCAAATCGGATCGTAAAAGCCCGGGATGTTTCTTTAATGATATTTCAATTTCTCTGCAAAGTTAAAATAATATGCTACAACAAAATTGGGTCCACAATTTCTTTTTGATATGTTCAATCGATAATCAGGTCACAGGTGACTAGAGGCATTACCTGTATAGACAAAAATCCCCCTCATGTCAGAAAATGTTGAACCTCTGCTTGAGAGCGGGGAGAAGGAACGTAGAAATTGGTTTGCAAAGCTTTGCATTTCAGCCAGAGTGATGTCGGATAAAAAGAAATATGTCAATCGGCTAGATTCACGACAGCGACACTAGCGGCAAAGGGAGGGAGGGAGGGAGGGCCGGTAACCGCAGCTATCGGCATCAGGCAGACACCCTGTTACCCCTCGCTAGCCCCTCTCTTCAGGCTGTAACTTCATTTATCCTCTAGTGACCCTTTCCAACCGCTTCTCACTTTTTCCCTTTCAATATTTAAATATGAATCTAGTATCGATAGCTTTCTTATCGCTCCTAAGCGCCACTAACGACGACAACTTCAAAAACCTGCCAGGTGACGAAATTCGCGTCACCTGATGATATTGCTCATGTATTCCTACGGGAACATGGGGGGGGGGGGTCTCAAGAGGGTATTCGGTGTATTCACCCAGCCAACCCCACAATCGCGCCAGAATGAGTAAAACTGACGCTCGCACTTCTTCCGTATTCGATGGTTGACCAAGCAGATAATCACACATCAAAATGACGGAGCCACTGGCATACATATTACGTGATCATGGGAAACTCTCTCACCCTCCGCCCCCTCCTTTCTGTCTCTCCTCTCTCTTTCCCCCCTCACACAAACGCACTTATCTCTCGCTGACATATAGATATTGCCGTTCAACTGTGTTTATATACGCCGTGTCCATAAACCGACGTATTACTACAGTGTGGTGTACAGTATTCATGTACAGTAGTGACGCTGGAAGGCCAGTGTACAGCTGCCTTTGTTTAATAATGAGTTTGAAAATGTCGTATAATGTTTCAATTCAACGCATTAGTTTTATTTATTGTATTACTCATGTTTTGAAAGCGAATTTAACACTTTATTCTAGTCATATTTCAACATATTTTTGTATACTGTCACATTGAATGAAAATAAAACTTTTAGAAATTATAAAGCGTACAGTACGTTTTTTTAATTTTTTAATTAAAATATGACTCCAAAGCGCAATCATACGCAAAACGATTACAGATTTCGTAAGCAGTAAGGTATTTTTAACTGTTTGTGTTTAAACCTATTTATATATTTAACTAAGAATTAAAAAACGTACTGCACGATTTATATTTTTTATTTAAATTTTAATTCAATGTGTCAGCATTCAAAAATATGTTGAAATGTGACTAGAATAAAGTGTTAAATTCGCTTCCAAAAACAGTTGTGGATGTTTCACTTACATATTTTTTATGATCCATGATCCAAGCGAAACTAATTTTCAACGAAATAAATATTAAAACACTGCAATGTCAAACTGACTTGTGAGTTCTAATAGTTTATTCCTCTTGTTTCAATGGAATTTAGAACTACAGTTGAAGTACATGTAGAGATAACATTTTATAAGTATGCTGTCCAGTTCTGCCTGCCCAAGAAACCATCGAAACAGAGAAATTCGAAAAGCCATAGGTGAGAAGAAAAATAAAAACACGAAGCTGATAGTTTAGGGGCATAATCCGAAAGTTGCAGAGATATTTTTAAGAATCGCGTTGACTGACCACGGTATTATCATAAATATAACTATCATTGTATTCGTTTTTCACTGTAACTTTCGGATAATGCCGCTAAACTAACTACCTTGCTTTGTGTTTTTATTTTGTTACATATTCGAATCGGCTCCTGTTTTTTCATTTTTTCTTAGGTGAGAGGTTTTTAATATTTCGACATCACTGAATTTGTTTTTTGCAAGCTCGTGGCATTTCATGCATTAACGCCAAAAATTACTAATATTTTTGGTATTGCATTTGCATGAAATGATCAAATGTTTTTCAATAATTTCTCGAAATAAGCGCGGGTCAACTTGGTGGTCTGCGGAGGGCGCAGCTCGTCATGAAAGCGAGCCCACGGCTTCATCACAGCCACTGAAATAACACGGCAACCGACTGTACGAGTATATAGCGACGCGGAGTCAACGCGACCGCCGTAGCATCGGATTTGCATAAAACGCGTGATATGTCAATGTTGTTGCGCCGGCGGCTTGTTAGTCTAGAGTGACGCTAAAAGCATTTCAAGAGAAGAGATGAAGATTTAGCCCCCGTAGTCTTACACGCGACAAGACACGGGACTGTAATGTACATCGCGGCCGTCCCAACAGAACCAGCACGACTAGAGCAGGCCTGGGATGCCGCATTTGGACCGGCCCGTATAAAGAGTCGTGTCTACGTGTAGCTCAAGTCTTTATTTACAACGGATGACAATTATTAACAGAGGTAGCGCCAATATTGCCTCTAGGGCTCAGAGCGAGAGAATAGTGCCACCCCTCTCCTCCAATGACGATATCAACCAAAGAACATTTCGAACGTCTTTTGTGAATGTCGAAAGTAGAGTGAATAAAGCCAAGCGATTTGAGTTTCAATGGAGAAGGGCAAGAATTCAGGACAAGGACAATTTCGTCAAACAACAAATCGAATAGATTTTGTCAGAATTGCATAATTCAATTGAAGTGGTCTGAATTCTGAATTCAAGTGGTCAAAATTCAAGTGGCCTTCATACTCTTAATAATTTATTTAAGAGTGAAAACTAAACACCAGGAAGCGAAATATTACCAAATTTCCCGCAATTTAGTTGGATTTCCTATGTAAGAATATTTTTTTTGTTTCCAATCAACTGTAGTCAACCGCACTACAGGCGTTACGTCCCCTCATGGTGCTTAGACACTGTGTGAGGGGGAACGACCAGTACCCCGGATCGAAATTTTCGAGAGCCCACTCCGGGAATCGAACCCGGGGCCGCCGAGCCACAATCAGTCGCTTAACCAACTGGGCTACGACGAGTCGCACAATATACTTGTGTATATCCTCGTCAGGCTTGGCGTGCAGTACACTGAACTTCAAATTGGTATTTTTTCAGTTTTCGTTTTTCAAATAATTTGAGGAAGTTACTGAATAATTTTGTGTCAAATTTTCATCTGAACTATTGACTATTTTTTTGACAAAATTTGCTGCAGAGCGAACGGCTCACTCTAGACTAGCTACTTGATCATCATAACATGATTTCATCGAGGTTACCATTCACCTAGCAATTCGCCAAACTGGCTCCGGTTTGGATTTCGAGAATCCAACGCAGTGACTCAGTGAAGGTGCAATCGTAGTTGAGCCCTCTCTCTCTCTGGACGAATTTTTCGGAGACGCCACTATTTTGTAGCCGGATGTTGTCTACCCAATTGCCAGTACCTCCCCCCAGAGTGACAGCTTTTCCATTACTCGTTCCAAATACTGTTTCCTGTCTTCGCGCCAGCTCTGATCTCTGAGCCCGTGTTTGTCGCCTGATCGCGCGGATGAAGGAGGCGACCGGAAGCGCGGACAGTAGACGCACACAACCCATCTTCAGTGAGTCCCCTGATCAAAATTCGCATCACTTGACCGTTGGCGCGCCGCAGGGGTGGCTCCGGCACCAGGCACTCCCGTCACGTGCCACGTGCAGCCTCCCGCCGACATGTGTCGAGTCACCATGGGGGCGCGCCCGACAAAACAAGTCAGGTAACACCCCCAGTTATAGGAAAACATGTGTTTCGGAGACTGGAAGACGATTCGAGCGCCGCATGGTGCTTATTCATTTCGAATGTTTTTCGCTTTTTCGGGGAGAGGCGTGTCGAATGTTGTTTTCACGCTCCTTGTCGCTATTACTTATTTCGGAATATATATATATATCTCTATCGAAAAATGCTCGTTCATTGTCGGCGACGGCTTTAGTGGTGTCGCGTCTCTCACCTGTCCAATTTGGTTGCCACGGTAACGGAGACGGAGGTGACGGCGGCTACATTTCATGCGCACTTCAAACAAGTAATTCTTATTTCTTCTACCAATATAAACCTATATCAAATGCTGAGCCTTAATATATTGACTTTATCTACAGGATATTCAGAACCCCAGCCCGGTATTTCGGGACTGTACAAAGGACGCATTTTCATTAGTTCCCCGGGATCGAAAAATCATCGCACTACAAGTGAGCTGCAACAGCTCGTACAATTTAAATCCGAACAACCAACACAAAGATCAACTCTCTATTTTCAGTCCCTAAATATGTATAGAATTCTCAATTTTTACTCAACTGATTTTCGCCATGTCTTTGTAATATTGTTAACAATTAAGAATATTAGCAAATATTAATTTAATTTCATGTTAGATAATTAAAAACTTGATTAATTTTTTTTAATTTCCAGAGAGACACAGGTGTGACCGAAATAGTCTTTCTTGAAACCTAATATCCAACATGTTGAACATGGCCTACGCCGCTTCCTTATAAGTTCAACCCTGACTCGTCGTAGCCCAGTCGGTTTAGCGACTGACTGTGGTTTCGGCGGTCCCGGGTTCGATTCCCGGCGCGGGCTC
>JAQGBY010006865.1:0-12494 GCA_034698785.1 Mycogona germanica | reverse complement strand
TGTGTGATTGCTAGCTTGCAGGGTCGCCTGACCGATTTCGAATAACTCTTTCGAATTGTGTCACGATGTTTATCAAAGCTGGTATGTTTTCATATTTTTTCTCTCCAAAATATTCACCGATCGTGGGGATGCAGTCTCTCTTTCTATGCTTACCGATGCCATAACTACATCCAACTTAGCAGTGACCACCAACCGTGTTTGTCAAGTTCAAGCTCACTTAAGTTCTCGTTGAAAGTTAATCTGTAAATTGGTCGACTGCGCATCCAATGCCTTTATGCGCGCTTATCGGGGTGGACACACGGCTTTTTACAGTGGCGGCTCGCCCTACATGTGGCAAGGGAGGCCGGGTCGCCCAGAGTTCATTATATGCAATCTCGTTTTAAAATAATAAACAGTGACCCTTGAGGGAGAAGGTGGACAGAAGCTCTTTTCGTCTCCTTTGTATAACACATACTTAAATATTTTTAACTAAACACTGCACTTCACACGGCAAGCTACAAAAGTATTGCTTAGTTAATGAATGTGTGTGTGTACAGTTACTGTAATACATATTAGAATATTCTAGTGCAACGGCATCATCTGCGTTCCTAAGTGGGCTAGGATATTAATGAAATATCTTGAAATGTGATTTTGATGACATAAAATGTAGAGCAAATTCATTTGAATGATATAAATAATTTCCGTGCCAGCGCTAAGTGAATACTTCGATATTATTAATTTCTCAATTGTGGGATCAGCTACGAGTTTGACAATAAATATAGCTAAATCTAGCGATCTAAATATATTCCTGTTATTCAAAAAACATTCAATGTAATTATTTTTCCAAGTGAATTTGAATTTGTAAAGAAAGTTATTTCTCTAGTATTTGCATACTTTCAAAATTGGTAGATTTTTCAAGTACAGCTCATTCTGTTCTTCATGATGTAGACATGTCTTTCATTCCGGGCAGTTTCAGAGCAAAAGGTTTCTTTTCGTGAACAGTTTGGCCACCCTGACGATTATGCCTTCGAGGGGTTCATGACATCCAATTTATTCATTCATTGGTTGATGCATTTAGTAATTGTAACACATACACAGTTGTTTGTCGCCAGTTACGAGTATATTTATTCGACCTTGGATATCGGAGCACGATGTTTTGAACTTGACTAAACTCTTTCCCCTCTCTTCCCCTTTATGTTTCGCAGTCGGACGCTGTAGAGGGCAGTGCGGTAGCCGGCGAGTTTCCCGACCTCGACGAGGAGGCTTCCGGTCGGGGTCCAGATGACGAAGATGCTTTCGAGGGTTCCGCCGAGGGATCGGGCGGTGAGTCCCCAGGGGGTTTAGTCGGGTCATCTGCCCCACCAGTGGTGGTCTGTCGTTTAATGGTCCCATAAAAAAAACAATTTATTTTTGTCCTTTTGAAAAATGGAGATCATTGAATTCCTCACGCCATAACACAATCGTAATGCAACTTATTATTTTAATCAAATCCGCGATTTGTGAAAAAAAATCACAATTGTATGGTTTTCTTTGTTGCAAAAGAGAATATTTGGAGCATAATTTGAGCAAATGGTGAGAGGGTATTTAAAAAATTATTATAACTATGCATTTCTTATTCTGTAAAAAACAGCATTCGATTGAAGGAAGGATAAGGATGTGATATCGAATCAATCACAAAATATTTTTATTCTCCAGAGTTTAAAAAAATCAAAGTTTAGAATGATGTCTTGCATACAGTTGTCCATTTCTGTTGTATCCTGGCCCAGCGCCCTGGGCATGGACAGTGTGCCACCCCTAAAAGTCAAAGCACAATAATCATTGACTATTTATGACTGCGGTTGCTGGCCTTTTGAAAGACAAAAAGGGGATAAAAATGGACTCCCATTCTAATTCAATCAAAGTCAATTTCCGTTCACATTTCAATACAACACACATTTATTAAAGGTTACTCGTTCGCTAACCCGAGCCCGCCTGCTTTTTTTCTCATGTCTTCTGTTTCGTTTTTGCACCACCAGGTGGCATCGTCATGGTGCCGCCAGGTAGGGGCCGGGAACTGCCAGTCACGCCGGAACCCACCCGCAAGGCCGACCCCACCAAGAAGACTGAGCCACCGCTCAAGAAGCCGTCGACCATCAAACCGTTCTACGAGGACACGCCACCACCGCCATTCGTGGTAGGTTAACCCCCAGTTCAGACTCTTTTCATGCAGGGCAGACAGTAATATCACCTTTAATTTCGATTTACTTTGCATTGCAAGTTGTAGTTTTGATAGTGATTTGAACCAAAAGACGCTCCGCTAACGCTCCGGCCCATTGCTTCCATTTTTTTTCCTCTCCACACACCCCAGACGAACAAACCACCCAAGTCGGAGGTGAATCGAGTGCCAGAGCTGCCGCCCAAAGTCGTGCCGCAGCCGATCCCGCCACGCAACGATCTGGAGCCCACCAGCAAGTCGTCGCCGCCAGTCGACGACAACGAGACGGACAACGATATCCACATTATGGGTCGCAAGGCGGACGAGCGACCCACCTCCTTCTTCTCGCAGCCGGGCATCCTGGCCGGTACGTAGAACACACGCGCCAATCAAGTCGTATTTGTAGTTCGATTCAAATTATTTCAGCCCACGAATCAAATCAAAAATGTGTCGTGAGACGCAATTTGAGAAACACATGCCATCTGCCTTGTATGATTGCCTCCTTATGAGGGGCAGCGCAATTATTCTTGCTGAACCTTGTCCACGAAGGAGAACCAATTGCAGGTTGTGCAGTTCCAAAATCTGTATAATTATTTGGCAATCTTTTGAATATTGATTATCACGTGAACACTTTCTGCTGTGAAGGAGTTCTTGTCCGCTCATTTTTAACACCCCTCTCTCTCTGTTGTGTGGTGCCTCCTCACCTGTGTAGCCGTCATCGGAGGCGCCGTGGTCGGCCTGCTGTGCGCCATCCTGCTGGTCATGTTCATCGTGTACCGCATGCGCAAGAAGGACGAGGGCAGCTACGCGCTGGACGAGCCCAAACGCTCGCCACGCAGCACGTCCTACCAGCCGCCCAACAAGGAGTTCTACGCTTGAACACGCCCGGGAGGAGGATCGACCCACCGCGACGACCTTCCCCTCACCTGAATTATTTTGTGTGTCTTGTGTGCGTGCCTGTCCCCCCGACACAACGGCTGCGGCGGGCGGCGGTGCAAAAGGACTATTATAGTAGAGGGCGCCACCATAGTACTTCGCGTAGGTTTGAGAAGAGGGATCGGAGAAAATTGAAGAGGAAGGTTCGAGAACACATGTTTTTCCTAGCAATTAGTATAACAAAAAAAATCACCGCCCAATTAATTCAGTTCTGTTTCAGATGTCCTCCATTTTTTTTTTAACTAACGCGCCGTGGTTTTTATTTGATCTTGTTTGCCGATGACGCTTGCTTCACTGCGTGGTCCCTGCGAATATTTTCTTTTTTGCCACTCTTTTCCTGTCTGGCGAAAATGTATTCTGTTTGGGGAGGGTGGCAAGGGGGATGGTTTTGGAGCTTCGTTGTTGGGTCACTTAGTTCAAAAGTGTTGCGGTTCAAACAGGCATTATGGCTTTTCCACACAGACTTTAAAATATGAGCATGGATTGTTGGAGCACAAATATTTCTGCTTCCAGTATTCTGGTTTCGTCTTGACCACTCGAATCCCAATCCGACATCCGAATTCCTGTCTCGAAAAAAAGCAGAGTCGAACTCTTCACGATCAGCGATTGTTTTGTTCTATAATCAGAAATTAGAATCAATATTTTAAACAATTGAAATGGCTCACTTTCCCTAGAAATTGGAACGCACCAGCCATCTATCTCACCACCCTCTCTCCCCGCCACATCTACCAGCCATTCCAAAAAAAAAAAAAGAAAGGACAATCTTGTATCATACAATTATAGTTTTATGTGTGTATGTGTGTGAACGTCTGCCTGTGTTTTTTTGAACCGAACTCTCTCTACTTTTCCTTGGCGTCGGCGCGTGTTGTACGTGGAGTAGTGGTTGAAAAATCTCTCGTTCGTTCGTATGTGTGTGCATGTATGTGTGTGCGTGCGTGTCCCTCTACTATTTCTGCGCCCTGTGCAGGAATATTAACAAAAAAATATTAAAAAGGATATAGAAAATGTCGGAAGGACGTGTAGCCGCACCAAACCACGAAACACGAACTGAAAAATAAGCTAACACAAAGACAAAGTTTTATATTTACGACAAAAAACATCTTTTGCCTCTCCCATAAATCAAAATCGCCGTGTTTTATCTTTTTTCCACTCTTTTTTTTATTAAGAAAAAAAAAGAAAAATATTTTTTTGTTGAATATTGTGGTGGCCTATCAAACACCAGAGCGTATTTCCGTTGTAGGCACAGTCTCTTCCTCGCCCCCACCCCGAACAAACTGATTAACCCCGGCCCTTAATATATCATCAATCTGGCCGATCAGTTAATATATATATATATATAGTAATAACAAACAAACAAAAAAAACACACAATAAGATTTGCCAATAACGACAACTGCAACTGGGGGTCATTACACTATTGAACGATCAAAAATATAATTGGGGGATGACGTGGCTCGCGGTGACATGTCTTGCCTCGGGCGTTGAGTTTTTATTTTTATTTTTGGCTGCTATATACCGAAAAGATATATAATATTAGACACAGAGCCTGGCCGCGAAGAATGGATAATTCGGCCGCCGTGGAAAGGAGACTGGGGTTCTCTTTTTTTCTCTCTGGTGACTCCTATCCCTAGTGAGCGCTCCCCTATGGCGCGATAGGTGGCGCTAGTGTTGCTGAGAATTTACCAGCAAGAGGACAGTGGTCGATCGAGTCTATCCTTCTCTCTAAGGGGGGGGGACGATTATCACTTTTTCTTGTACTGTACATAGTTAATTAGACATCATAAATAATAACAACAAATAATAATAGATATTATTATTATTAAGAATTGCTTGTAATTTGTTTTGGAATCGCTTTTCCTCCACCTGCCTACCCTCCCATATACTGAATTGAAACAAGAATTGTTGGTTTTATTTCCCACCTCTTCCCTTTTGTCGGGGTAGTGTTACAGTTTACAGGTTTCTATTTTAATTATTATTATTATTTCTGGGGTTTTAGTCTTCGGTTTGTACGGCAATAGTAGAGAATGCTCTTTCCAAGCTTAGATCTTACGTATTTATTCCGAAGATTCGTGGGCAGAAACGACGAGTTTTTGTGTACTTTTTGATCAAATTCTTAACACATCAGGGTGTATTTTTTATGTGTCAGTTCCACCTGGTCGCCATCTTTCCAATTCGATATGGTTTTTTCGCTCTATCATCACTATCATCACTTAATAATTTTCCTGATAATTGGTTGAGATTTGGTTACTTTGGACAGACAGGAAAATATCATTTATTTTAATTATTAGTCTTGTGATTGATTTTTTTATTTCCTTTACAAAATTTTCGTCTAACTATCACTTCTATTTTCCGTGATGGTTCAATTCCATTAACTGTTTGATTTGTTCTACATCGTGAAATAATGTCACCATTGTGATCAGCACTACTTAACAAGGCGGAAATATATATAAATATATACATACACCTACCATCTTTTATATTTTTTGTTTTTATACCTCAGATATATATATATAACCGAATTTTTTAATCGAATATTTACAAACGTGTGAGGACCTTGTGAATCGCGGAGGGGAGAGAGCAGGAAACAAAAAAATCACGCTATATCCAACCAAAAATATATCCTTCTTATTCTGCCACAAGCTGTCAATAAGATACCGTTTTTGTGACGTACTTGGAGGGGGGACATTTTAAAAATTAATATTAGAAGAAAATAATTAAAAATAAAAACTCAATTGTGGGTTGATTGGTGGAGGGGGGCCAATGGAAATAAAACGCAATTTTTGATTCAATTCAGTACAACGAATTGCTAAGTCGTATGTGTATCTATAATCATGTATTTTGTTTTGTTTTGTGTTCATTTTTTGCCATAGGGGCGCGTTAGACTATCTTCTCCTCTACACCCACCCCCTATACCACCTACTCGACATCCTCGCCTAACTGCCACTGCGTTGTCAGAATGACAACCCCTACAACAGTCACTATAGTTCTCCCATCGCTACTTCGAAACGTGTCTGAGAATAGAAAATTCGCTCCCCTCACACGCAACCCCCTTAAACTTCCCTCCCCCTCCTGCTGTACGTACATGCTACGCGCGCCCCCTTAAAATTGTGTATGAAGCTAATGAAAAAAAAACCGAAACCAAGAGACACATGAATAGGGTGGAGAAGTGAAAATAAATAACGAAATGGAATTTCAATAATGTTTTTGCGTTCTATACTCGTGTGCGTGTAGTTTTTGATTACTGTCCTTGGTCAATTTGTGCTTTTTCTATCACTCTTTCATGTTGCCACGACTCTCGAGCACCTTAACTATAATTAGGAAATCCAAAAAAACCAACAAAAACAAACTGAAAATGTGTATGTGTGCATGTACATTGTAAGGATCAATCTAAACTAGATGTGAAAAAAAATATCACCCGTAATGACCTTTATCCCCCCCATAACCCCAGCTCCGATCCTGCAGTGCTGTCCGGTGCTGTTGGTCCGTCATCTAAATCTTTTTTTTCTTCTCTCATTAAGCATCTGACAGCACTGCTTCCCGCCTCATATACCACGTTGGGCCACCCAAAATATTCCCCTCTCCCCCATCCAATTTGCCTGTGGAAGTGACAGTTTCTCTCACATGCCCGACCCGACCTGACTGTAAACCAACAAATTGATCTTTCGTTTGTCCGGCCACGTCCACATTTATATATATACATGTATATATACTGTATAGCCAAGTGAAAGCCGCTGTGGAAAAATCCAAAATGCCACCCTACAGGAGAAGAACACCATCTTCCATGTATAGTCGACACGCCCGAATATTATCCACTCATCTTTTTTAAATACACACACAATTAATTACTCTTGTTGGTTTGTCAGAAATTGTTGATGCTTTCTTCAAACTCTTGTCCTGATTTTTTTTTTTTAGTCAAATCACGTTTGTCCATTTATTTTGTAATGTGACTTAGGAGGAGGATGTTGGTTAGAAACAGGAAACATGCCTTGTACTGTAGAAATCCCCTAGCTAAATACAATTTTTGAATACACGGAGGAGGAACAGGCTGGGAAGCGAATGCTGATTTTTTAACTTGAAACTCCATGTGATGTAGTTGCGCAAAATCTCAATAATCAACAAAAGAACACACCCAAAGTCATATCCAATATTTGTGAACTTTTTTGTGTTTTCATTTTTATATACCTTATTCGTGTAGTCACGAGGACACTTTTACTTAAAACTTTTAAGATACCTACGTACTTGATATAATATAATTGTGCTGTGAGTCTCGGAGTAGTGTTTCGTTTTTCTGCAGAAAATTGGCGGCAGTCCGTAACTTAACCATTTTTGCGAGTCAAGTCTGCCATCTACTTAAGGAACATCGGCGTGAAATATTGCGCGTAATTTTGCCATAGAACTTCAGAATTTCTTAGAAACTATTGTTAATTGTTTGGAGGGTTATGCCAGTCATTGACATAGTGCCATATAACAATTTTTAGTGTTAACAGTTTGATCGTTCGCCAAGCACTCCTTTTATCTCGTTTCTAGTCATTCTTTTATTTTCCACAATTGACCGCCAAAATTTAATGTCAGTTATTTTTTTAAAAATATTGTTTTTGGCTTTTTGAAAGTTTGTTGAGTTACATCTTATTGCGCAAGTAACTGTAATGTGATCTGCAGGTGCAAATTTGGCTCAAACAAAAAATGTGGGGGAAAAATTATAGAATTACATTTTTTTTAAGGAAATTTTTCTTAGAGATTATAAGCCATATCAAGATTCCATTGATTTTTCGCCGACAGATGGCTAACAGGTTCCAATCCAAAATTTACCAGTTCCAAGTCATAAGTAGCTGCCGTGTTAACAGTTCTGTCCTCGCCTAGATAAGTGTGTTGTGAATGGAAATTCCAAAAATGTGTTGTTTTTCGCTAGTACAATGTAGTGCCTGATACTCAATCAACTTAATCCCCGTTTTTGATTCTTCTTTCATTTCTCGTGTTTGTATATCGCTCGATGTAAATTGTATCATTTTATATTTGTAACTGATGTAGGAAACAAGATATTTGGTACATATTGTTTAGGCCCCTCATGTCATTGGTTTCAAAAAAACAAAGTTTAGTTTTATCGAAATGTGTGTTTTTAATCGTGGTAATTGTATCAATCTTCGAAGTTCAAAAACAAAATCAACTAATAATGCGTCTCATTTCCGACGATACTTGGGTCTGTACTTGATCTGTGAGAAGGGGTATTTCGGAATTTGTAGCAAAGGGCAATAGGATGAGGCAATTTGTCAGATGGTTTTCTTTTTGTCGGGTCACACATTAAACACATCTTTGTTCTTATGTTCATGGACGCTTCATATCTTGGGAGAAAAATTGCACGCCTCCTAAACGAAAGCGCCAGGTAAATATGTATCAGGAAATAACGAATTGTCAGTTCTGCTGTTGGGAAAGTCGGACTTTTTTTATTTATTTAAAAATTAAGCTGAACTTTTCAAATATATCTGAATTTACATTATATTTTTAAATGACCCGAAAAATAACCAAAAATAAAATGAAGCTGTAAAGATAAGACTAGAAGGATTTGGGTTAAGGAATCTTTCTAGTCTTTTGTCATTTGACCCCTAATATTCTCCTTTTTAACTCTTTCAATAACTAAATATAAATTTTATATCTAAAAGAAGAACTCTCTTGAACTTCGTGTTATTAGCCGTGTCATGGGACTCGAGGTAAATGCGGAATTGGATAATTTTCATCTCATGGTATATATTTTCTGGTGCTTCGCTTCTTCAAATCGACAAATGTATTCCAGAATTGGTGTTTTTTTGAGAGTGTGTCGTAAAAATACTGAAGTTAGTAGCTTTTAGGCCTGCCACGTTCAGTCTACATCTATATATATTTAACCGTGGCAAAATCCAACCCAGAGACATTGGACGTGGACAACGTGGAGAAAAAGTACAAGTGTTAACAGTTAACTCTTTTTTAATTATTATTTGACTCGTGTAATATCGTTATGTGGTGTTTTCTAATTCGTATACTGTATTTATAAATTTGATCGTAAGTAATACACAACAGTCCACACGCACGTAAATATAGACGTGTGCACGTATGGCCAGACAGGCTATATAGGAAAACCTATAAAAAAAATACAAATACCGGATAAAATAAAAATGTATATCAGCAATCGAGATAATTTAAATATTCTTTATTTCGAAGGGTCGGAGCCCCTATCTATTTGGGCCCTATACGTGTCTGGTTTTCACATGATGGACAAAACTGATTATAGTTTTACGCTGACCTTTTCGCGTTTTTATAAATTCGTCCATTATAATGTTCGAGAACTGTAAAAGTGATTAGAAAAATAAAAGATCAGTCATTCCACTTGTACAGCAGTCTTTTTGTGTTGGTTTATTTTAATGTAATTTTATTTTTAAAAAATTAATCTGCCATTTGATTTCTATCGTGAGTACAGCAGCTGAAAAAACTTGAAATTTCACAAAAAATATAAATGGATATAGTCTACCGCTATTGAAGATACGTGTTTTTCGAAATCATATTAAAAAATGACAAATTTAAAGAATCTTAAAGAAAACAATAAAAAGTTAAAGTTACTGTATTTCGTAGTTTGGCGAGCAATTTTATTTTAATCATTTAAAAACGAAAGTTTTTAATTTAAAAAGCGCTGGAATCATTACATCTTGGAAACAAGGGGTTCTCTCCAGGGTTTAAAAAAATCTATAATGTCCCAAAAGTAGACATTCATTTTTGCGCTCGCTTTTTTTCATGTTAAAAAGCGATTTCATCTTTCCAACCCCTGCCTTTGTGAATTATATGAACTTCCCTCGCGCAATACCGAATGATGCTTGCGGCCCGAGGGGCCACACCCGAAGCAAGGTTGTCATGCTTCTTGTTGAGGACCTAGCTAGCGGCAACGGTAGCGACATCTCGGGAGATGTACGTACAACTTATACCGGGGGAAGGCGTTGGCGGTCTCAGATGTCACGTTTCCATTCAGATATTTGGAGGGTTTTCGAGAAAGGGTGCGTTGAATTTCAACGACGTATGAAGGCATTTCAAACATTATGACTAATGAAACATTAATGCTAATATTTAAACGCGCATAAGTTCGAATACCTTCGAAATTAGTACTAATGAAAAAGGGTCTCCCTCGCTTACATTTCTCGGCATCGTATACTTGTAGACGAAAGTGGTTCGAGTCTGCCGTTTGGTACAAGTTTTTATTTTTTGGTCGCATTCACGATTAATTGCGGGATCGGTAGGTAAGTGGCGCAAAAATTGCGGCGGTTCTTTTTGTTTCCCTTTGCTGCTTTGAAAAGGCCAAAAGAAAAGAAAAATGTCATAATGTGGTGTGTTTCAGTGGGGGGAAAAACATACAGATCGGCCATGTTGGGAATCGATCCCGCGATCATCCACGCGCAGTTTTAGGCCTAAGATAATTTTAACAAGATTCTCGATTTCTTAATTTGGATTCGATTTGCCGGAAACTTGAGTGGCGTTCGGCAAACGAAATGAGTCCATAGCTTCGTATGCGACAGTGAGTCGATACTTATGTATCGGAGATTCTATATAAGAAAATAATAAAGAAAATGTCGCCCAACCGGGATACGATCCGAGGACGACAACAACATGGCGTCACTCTCAAAGTCAACTGAATTTTCATTTAGTACATGACGTGAAGGTGACTACGTTTCTTGTGTTGTTTTTGTCGATGTCAATTGTCAACTGGTTATAAGACAACAAAAAATTAGCCGGCCGGCAAAATGATTTATCTTGTATGGAAGGTTGCGGTTCAAATCCGATGGTTGTCATTAAATTTTTCTCTTGTCATTTTGTTAAATTTGCTAGCATGTGGCCAAATTCTCCATACTGAAAATAAAGAACAAAAACTTCTAAAAATTCTGAAAATAAGTGGGTTGACAGACTGCGACAGGGCATTGCTGTAATGTCTGGTCATTTGGCCTAGGCAGAATAATTTTACAACTGTGACTTAATTTCGCAATATTTTTTTTTAAGTTCTCTTGAGGCCGTGAACACATTGTGCGCCCAGCAGCGATGGAGCAACCAGCCGGTCCGAGTGAGGACCACGTTGACGAGCCGTCAGTAGGTGGTGTCCACTATCCGAACACCGAGATCAAAGTGGAGTTTCTGGAGGAGGGCGATGACAATGCCTACGCCGAGAGGCCACGCAGGGGCAAGGAACGACAGCGGCGGGTGCAGCAGAAGAAGGTGTCCAGCAACGCCTACGTGCAGCCCAACTCTACCAGCCTGCAGAAATTGGCTCGCTGGGGCCGGGCCAACATTGAGATCTCCAACCAGCCCATATTGAAAAAGTGGGTTGAATGTCAACGTTATGCAACTGTTGGTGGAAAATTGAAAATCGTCTTGTGGACAGGATATTTTACAAACTGTGTTTTTTGTGGATAGTGTTTCTGGATATTGTTGCACCTTTCGAACGATGAATTCGAAAGCAAGGACATTTATTTTTAACAATTCAATTTATTTTCTTTATACTTTACAATTTCAAAACTGTTGGATCACGGTAAAATATTTTTCCTGAAACCCCAAAACCCAAAACGCATTATTTAATTTTACTTCAGAAGTAACGTTGAAATGCTGTGAGTTGCTGTCCCAAAAATGAAACCATGACAACAAATTGGATACTAATTTTAATGAGTTCTAATTTGATTTCAGTGAAACCTAACTGAAATAATTTTTCCCCAGATTGGACGAGCCCCGAAAAATAAAGCCCATCCTCATGAAAGAGTGGGGAGATACGCTGACCAGGAAGAAACAAATCAAATGTCCGCTCGAGGGTTGTCTTAAGGTGTACGGTTCAGTAACCGGTCTCAAGAACCACTACAAGTGGTGCGATGCTGTAAGTAAAAACGTTCCACATTTATCGTAGTCTTTTTCGAGGAGTACTTTGGTCGTAGTCCAGTCGGTATTGCGACTGGCTCGGCGGTCCCAGGTTCGATTCTTACTATTACTTATTGTAAGAAGAGTTATCGCCAACTCTTGTTCAGTTATTCATTTACTGGTTCAGCGCTGTCTCGGGCACAACTTCCATTTTATTTTAAGAGTTTAGTTTGTGCAAATGAAAAGCAGTGTTCGAAATTAGCTAGCTTTATGGTTCGAATCATATCGAAGGGGTAAACTGTGCCCACTCAACTTTTTGTCAAGTTTCCGTTCGATTGTTCCAGGACCAGTCAGAGATGGGTGGCACCAGTTTTCCGTGTCCCGTATGCGGTCTCCAATTTGATATCATGAGCGCCCTGCAGAATCATCTGTGGCTTTCGCACTGCCCACCGGCTGTCAACAACAGCGGCTCTCAACGTAAGATTACCGTCATTTCTGAGAATGTTTTCATGATTGTGAGGTGCAGGGTTCTC
>JAQGBY010006864.1:0-12495 GCA_034698785.1 Mycogona germanica | reverse complement strand
GAAGATTGTTTAACTTTCTTTGTTTAAACGATTTTCGTTGCCGAGTCTATGATTGTAGTCCTGCAATCCCCAATTCACAGTGTTAAGAAAGATTAGATTTTCGCACTAGAGTCGACATATGACAATAAAAAATAAAAACAGTTAAACATAAATCCAGTTTTAGTGACAAAAACAATGTGACTCACCCTGGCATGATGATTAAAATAAACCCACAATAAAAATTCTGAAAAATAAAAATGAAAGTGAAATTAAAATTAGTGAAAGCCCAGATGAACATTCAGAGACAATCGTCAGTTTTCGTGTCAGTCAAGTAAGTACCTTGGTGTCGCGGTTACTACCAAAGCGCAGCTACAGTTTATTTTCAGGATGATAAACAACATGAAGATGACAATTCAAAATATGCCAAGTACTCGTAGTTTACTTATTTTGTTTAGTTTGCTAACCCGTTGATAAAATATATTATTCTTAAGATGGTTCTGGAAATCACTAACTATCTATCACAATGTTAAATATTTTCAGGCATGGTTGCAACAAAGTGTATGGATCTGGAACAAAATAAATGGGTGGTCAATTCGTTCAAAAGGTGTACGAATCAGTCATGGAAAATGAAAAGGGTTTGTAGGTCATGTAAGTAAAGGGTACAGTACAAATTTGTTTCAAATTAACCTTTTTATAATGACTCGTTGTAGCCCAGTTGGTTTAGCGACTGACTGTGGCTCGGCGGTCCCGGGTTCGATTCCCGGCGCGGGCTCTCGAAAATTTCGATCCAGGGGTACTAGACGTGCCCCTCGAATAGTCCCAAAGTACCCTGAGGGGTACAGAAAGCCTGTAGTGCGGGTGACTACAGTTAATTGGAATTTAAAACAAAAGTCATTACGCCACCGAGACAAGAGTTGCACATGCGCCAGGCCAATTCATAAAGTAAAGGCCAACATGTGATAAATTTTAATGGAATAAATTAAAAGATTTGCAATTTTATGATCAAATTTCTAGCGATACGTTTTTATTTGGGCCACCCTGTACTGTATAATACTCATGCTGATTAGTGATTTCAGGAAATTTAACAGATTCCTGTTCAGGAAGGATGAGCAAAGTGTGAATAGTTAGAACAAGACGCTCTAACAAATTTAAGGAACTGTCCTTTGGGGCCCCACGGGTAAAGTACATGTACGTGTAGGTCCCATGTTCAGTATAAATACTGTGCTGAACGCATTTGTAAACAATTGGAACTCTTCTAAGTTTTCTCACTCCTCCCTACCATCTTTAAATAGGGCAAAAATGCAACCAATTGTTACCTCTACATCAGGTCGGTATATTTGTTACATGAAGAAGCTCGAATATGGTTAATGTAGGTACATGCACAAAACAGAGTTCGTATATTGAACCACACCCATCGCTAGGTTCTGTCAGAATTGGCGACATGGCTCCGATACGTACGTCCCACTATTGATTAAACACACACATCACAGTTGTCAAAATAATATTTGTCTTACCAGCTACTCGACTCTAGACCCGGGTAGAACGCTGACCAGAATTCGGACTTGACCGGACAGGAGAGTCGCTCGTAGTACTACTGTACACAGCCGGTCCCCAACAAGCTAAATAATATTCGACTAATTGCACAACGCACCGAGTGTTTCGTCACTCGCTGAGAGAAAAGGATCAACCCAGTTTTGTCTTAACCCAAATTCGGATACCACAAACCGCTTACATATAAGGCAATACAGGAAATCCCCGGCCCACGGTTGTGGGGAGCAAAGTGGGCGGGGGAATGGTCAATCGCTAGGAACGATGATCAGTACCCCAAACCACTAGGAATCGAGTCTGGGCTGGGACCGAAACGCACCTCTACAAAATGACCCCGATATCAAGCAAAATACTGACAAACTTACAGATAATAGAAACTAAAAAACCTCAAACTAGCGATGAAAGTGGAACAAAATGTCGGTCGATACTGTCAATTATGGATGTCACTACCATTAAACACGCCGCTTGATGTGGCGAGAAGTTAAAATGACTGAAGATATAATGTGTTTTTAAGTTACTAGTTTTGTATTTATTGACATGTACACCCACAAATTAATTACTCATCTTATTTTAGCGTTTTATGAAAATATAGCCGGCTTACTTCTGCGTAATAATGGGAAGTATTCTGGCTTATTCTGATTCTGTTGTAATAGCGCACAAACCCAGTAATTGGCATAATCTAGTGACAGATGAGTTATTATGGTCTCATTGTTCAAGGCATAATTGCGTCACTTCCTGTTGTCGTCTGCAGCCCAGCATATGCATTTAGTGTTTTTCGGCCATGTCGATTTTGTGTTTACCCATCGCGACAAACTTACATTTTTAATTTATTTTAGTATGCGAGATAACCGAGATTCAAATAGTTGTCATTTCATTCTACCTGGCAAGTACGTATCAGTGCATCGGACGCTTTCAAATAATTGTGAATTTGTTACTTGGTCTAAGATATTTGAAGCATTTTGTTGGCCCTTCATTTCGGAAGACTCGAAACTTTATAGTGATTGTCTTTCAATTATTATATTTAACACAGAATATAATACTGGCAGGAAAAGATGAATATATTCCGGTATCAAGTGGCTCTCTACTCGCACGTTCTCTTAATCGGCATTGATTTGTTTCTAAACACATTTATCGATATTCTGCGGCCGAACAATGTTATACAGCTTCTAGCGTTTGTGTAAGTAACTATTTCCTACGCTGTCATGTCTAGTCGCCGGTTCGTTGCCTTCAATCACGTTGAACAATAAGATATATACATTTATATGAAACCAAAGAATTAAAAATAGTTGATCTTGTCCGAAATCCAGTTCAGATAGACCAAAAATTTGTTTACCCTTGTTGCTATAGCAACCGCTGTGACCGGGCCAATAACCTGTAATGCTTGCTAATCATTCTCGAAATTTATGTTCAAACACTTTTACAGGTTTCAAGATACTTGCATTCTCTTCGGAATCATCATAATATTTTTGATGTTCTTCAGTACCTATGTGTTCCAGGCTGGCCTCATTTGGCTGCTAATATCAAAATTTAAAGTGGTGATTATGGTATTGCCGCTTTACCTGGCTCTGAGTATTGGCTACCATGTATGGAAATTGGTAAGTATTTTTTACATGATGAGGTGCATGTTATTCAATCACTTGACTAATTTATCTTGGTTATCTATAAAAAAAGTTACTCTTTTATCTTAATGAATTGAAACCTTAAATTGACAGCATATTTCACAGGATTCTTCTAGCGGCTCTCAGTTTCTGCTCAAGTCTAAAATAAAAAAAATGTTAATAGTAAACATAAAAAGTTAATGATTTCTTTTGTTGAAAATTCTGGCATTCTGTGGCGCGTTCTCGCAGCATACTCTGTAGTCCTGATTATGATTTTATTTGACGTTACAGACATTATGCTGGGATAACGTGCATCAATATATTTGGACAACCGGCCTGCTCGCATTATTCGTAATACATAGATCAGGTAAATCATTTAATTCATTTTTTTCGTAGCTCAATAAATTAACAATATTTTAATACTAGACTGACCGAACTGATCTAAGATGACTTATTTTTTTATTTTTGCAGTGGCCGTGCTGTATTACTATTTTTATCATCAAGTTGTCCTCTGCATCGCCGATCCACGATATTACAAGCGATCAAATTGGATTATTGAGGAACTTGCGAAACGAAATTGAGAAATTGGAGGAACCAAACCTGATAATTTATTGCTGAACGTTTCAAGTAGCACCCCTCGCAGCTCAGTTTTGGGTGAGACAGGCTTGGTGTTGCGACAGTTCCGGGTACGATTCTCTGCGGGGGCTGCCATGAAAATGTGACCATCAAAGAGTGATACTAAGTGTGCAGGAACTTGGTAGTTATATTCTGAATCCGTCCAATGCAGACGACGGTGGCCTTGATAACTTCTAAGTCCAGGAATATCTTTTTACGAGTTTTACAAAGAACTTTAATAATATAGACGTTTCTACCAGTTTTCAAGGAATGTTTGAAAAGCTCTTGTGGTATTATTAGCGATATAAAATAATTGACCACCCGGTCATTTGACATGGACACTAATCTATCCGAAAACAAGACTGTATTTTTCCATCCTGCAATTATAAACGAGTAACCCGTTCATCTGCCATACATTTCACTATTTATAATTGTTATGCTTAGCATAATATTTAAGTTTCATACTTGTATATCTCTGTTTGTGCCAGTAACATTTCTTTTGACTTTTTTAAAATATATATTTTAAACTATTCTTTTGATGATCTATAACCGAACAAGCTAAATGAACTACGAATCATGTCTTGTTTTTTTATAAATATTTTTGTAAGCGAAAGAAATACATATATGAAAAATATAACATTTGTCGTGTGAATATTTCTAAATGATTAAATTTCACAATTCCACTTAACCCATAACTGCTTTCCTGAACTATAAAGGGGGGTCAACATGCAATATTTAAGAGATTCCAGTTACAATAACAATATGTACCCGTAAGCAGCCCGCGGTGGGGCCTATAGCAGGAGTCGAAGGACCAGTTGGGACAGGTTTTGGTGCTAGATTTTAACAGGCTCTGGATCTGAGACTCTGTAAGATTATTCCACTGTCTGCAAACTCTTGGAAAATCGTTCGACCGAATCTATAGCTAACAAATCTGACAGCTCTACGCTGGACCATTTCAATTTCCCCTATTAGCCCCACATGGTGAGATCCCAAATTGAACTGCAGTGTTCAAGCAAGGATCTGACCAAACCGTAACTTTACTTTAACACGTTCTAGACATTGTGGCAATTTAACATCAACTTTTTGGTCCGCAGAAACGCTACCGAGAAACTCTATTAACAGTTTCGTTTTGAAAAGCGATCGTCCATTTTGTGCTCTTGCCCCTTAGCCCCACATAGTTCAAAGTATCCGGAATCTCAATTGGCAAAAAAATGGTTCGGTTCAGAATCTGCTATCTTTTTCGCCAATTGCATGTGTACCTGTACCTATAAATTACAATAGTCGAAGTAGGAGAGACATCTACCCATCCATCTCTTTCTTCGTTACAAACGCGTGGTTTGTCCAGACACCAAACCGTAAAAATTAAAAAAGGCGATTACAATATGTACCCACAAGCAGCCCCGCAGCAAAGGTCGGACCAAAGAAAAGTAGGCTTACCGTTACTTGGACAGTGTGGTAAGGGCATTTAACTAGTTTATTATTTTCAAATACATGAAATAAAGAAAGTTACAGTTGCGATCACAAGCCTACTAGTTGGCAATCTTGCTTACGTTTGCTATTGCGGTACAATAAAATTTAATTTCAATCTTCATCATCCGCAGGAATTCCTAATTCTGCATTCGTCCATTTCGACGAATCCGGGTATACGTAATGACCCTAAACAGATGTAAAACATACTTGAAATACATATTAAATGATGAATTCGGGACAGGCCGAATGAAGGAGACGAACCGAGTGGCGAGCTCGCTTTTATAGTAATATTTTACTATTATTTTAATTAGAACTGGTAATTGCGAAAAATATAGAGTTTCGTGCAGACCGGGAGATACTTGAAATACCTTGATTTAAGAATGATTCAGATTTGAAGAATTAAATCAATTCTGGGGTCATTATTATTCATTATATTCATTAATGACATCTTTCCAATTCAATTAGAGGGTCGAATACAAATTTTTGCAGACGATACCTTAAATCTAAATATACATACTAACATTGAGAACCTACGAAAATCCACACAATCAGATTTTTAATAACCTAGCTATCTGGTTCGACAGAAATGGTTTAAGTCTAATCGTTAATAAAACTAAAATAATGACGTTCAATCGTAGAATTAAGTGTAACCAGCAATGCCAGCGGTGTTATTTGTTGATTACAATGATATTTTTTTTGTAACTGCTTTGTACCTTGTTGAAACAGTAATATAAAAAAATGGGGGAGGACCGCATTTTAAAAAATTAATATTTCTAATATAAATCCTACCATTTGACCATGAAGGTCCATTTGAAATTATACGAGGCGCCAATTATTGTTTAAATTGGATGTCAGTGTGGTAAACTAAAATGTTGTCATAACTTACAAAAATGTGATCCGATTCATGGTAAAGATGCCATAAGATCCACCACCACATAAGTCCGCCAAAGGTTTCTGCCAAGCCTACGGTCAGTCGTCCAGGTGGATCAGGTCCAACTCGGTAGTACCACCTAAACATAAAGAAAAAAATACCCTGGTCATTTTGAACACATTATTAATGTCATGTAATAATGTGGTCAAAATCCAATAATCTTTACAAAAAATAAAATCAGAAACCAAAAAATATAATAAATATTTCAAAAGGAAGTGCATATCTTTCGTAAAAGTTATAAATTCTTGCTTTTCGTTTGTAGTCAAGAATCGCCTTGGTCAAAGGCTAAGGTTCCAGCTAAAGAGTGCGTCCACGTCTATATTATTTAATTAAAAAGCTTCAACGGCATCCCAAGAATGGCCGCCGGGCATTTTGTCTAGTCTAAGCAGGCATCTTCAACGTTTACCTGGCATCGCTCAGGGACAGGTCCCACAGCTTTACTTCCATTCCGAAGGAAGGTGCATGTAGGACATTCTCTCACCAGAGGCTTTGGTCAGGCTCGAACCAGTGCGATCAACCATCCTTACTTTGTGCATGCGCCCAGACACATGTGCGGTCTTACATTTGTTTGGGAACTGGATTTCAAGACAAGCCTGAATCATTGAACCTTTTGGAACCCTCAAGCGCTTGGCCCAACTGGATTCTTAAAATTCGTGACCCAAATAAACACGGTAAAGATAATTCTCAAACAGCGGGTTGTTGGTTGGTAGCCAAACGATATCTATGCAATGAGCAACTATACCAAATTCTCCTTCTTCCCCAGAAGCGTTAGTGACTGGAGCAACCTGGGGTCCCCAAGACCTTGTTCAATCTCCCTCAACTCTCCTACTTTTAATTCAGTCAGCGGACTGTCTGCACATCGCCAAACAGCACAAATCAACACAAGCTCCTGCTGCTAAGTAAATCGCCATAATATCACGGCGCGGCGATATCTCAATCTAAAAATAGTTTCTTTGATGCGGAGATCATTGAAATAATTGCAGTCACGATTACAGAACCAAATCTAGGTCGCATGCATTATTTTGAGTGCCGATCGCCCTACGAGACCAGTGACATCAGCGAATTAACATATACTTGATCCTTAGATGAAATTAACAACTGACACTTCAAATGACCCACCCCTCAATTTCAACCTTGAGTTTCAATGAGGGGTTCAGTCTCTGAGGGTCCCCCCCTAGCTGAACAATCCTACTCGATTTGGGCATACACGCGTCGTGCAACAGTAATCTTACTTGTGTCCGCTCGATTGGCTGGACGACACCGAAAAATTCCTTTTACCAGCATTTTTAACTGAAGAAATCAATCTTAAACCTCCGCGAATCATCACGATAGCGAACGAAAAACTCAGCAAGGGCCCGCGTCGACTTTCCCAGGGCGGCAGGTCCAATGCTTATTTGCTGGTGCTGCCACCCATCAGGTAACCAAGCAACAGCGCCAAGCGGGACTTTCGAAAATCAATTCAACTATTATTTAGTCTTAACGATTTGTTTTCCCCAGACCAAGATTTTACTAAAATTATATTACAAGGCTCGAATTCAATTTTATAGAAATTTCTTCACCCGATGTACATTGAAGCTCGTTCACCATTCTAGTGTGGCCCCTTCTTCTACTTCTTGAAAATGAAAGGTGGCGGAGACCAAATTGCCACATTTAAAATGGACGACATACATTTAATTTTCGAGATATCTGGATGAAAAAATCATCATTTGTAGCTAATGAACGGAAGTTTTATTATAATACGATTCACATTCTCGAGTGTCACCACAGCTGGAACACCTATAGGGGGTCTTTGGGACAACAGTACCGTGTTGACGAAAATTTTGAACCCACTTAAGAAATCGAACGGTTGTCCGGGAGAGTTGCACGCGGAGCGAGGTTGAAATGTGCACATTATTACAGAAAAACGCCCCCACAGCGAACGAACGATGTTGAGCGCTCCAACGGGTCATGGTAACCAAACTTCCCACCTTAGGCTACATAATGAGGGGTTAAACGACCTTCCTCCATCTACCCACCCCAAACCACGTCTTTTACAAATGTGGTCATTTTGTCTCCGCCACACTGTAGAATCTACAAAGCGTAACGTACACATAATATACATAGTAAATCAGAACATATTCACGAATATTAAATTTTTGTAAATTCATGTTTTTTTTAATATACAAGAAACTCCCAAGTCATAAAACAATAACTGGCTCTCGTTAATAATAATGCACAAAATATTTTCAATTTTTGTCTCTCTTCTTATTCGGCTGCTTTACAATGTACCTATTAACAATTTCCACAATACGAGATTTGTGATCTATCACTTTCAGAGCCTGCTGCTTCGCCTCCTTCATTTGATCCATAATCATTTTGCACCGCTGGATATTACCCTGAAACAAAAAAAAATAATAATAAAAAATGAAACTAGTTACACATTATTAAAGGCATGTGATTAATAATTACATATTATATGTGGCACTTCCACCCTTGTTAAACAAGGTGGTTATAAACTTGAGACGAAAATTTTGAACCTGCGTGTACCTTTAAAAACTCATTGGCTCGATTGAGATCTTGGTCGTCGTCTTTGCTGCCCGTTTTGCTTTCCAATGTAGTGAGAATGGAATTCAGTCGCGAGTTGACCGTTCCCTCCAGGCCAATCTAAAAAAGAAACGAAAAAACCACAAATTTCAATTCACTTTCTGTTAACGATTAGATATTCCGTTACTTTAATAGTGCATAATGTTCCGATTCATTCACACATAAAATTCGATTAGTTCTTTACGACAACAGTGTGGAACTTATAATTGATTGACCAGACAAGTAGATCAACCTGTAACGCGAAAGAAATAATTATAAAAAGTAAGAAAGTATTTTTGTATCGCAATTGCCATGATATTAATCTGCTTCGATCTTAACAAAATGCTAGAAGTGTCATGAAATTTCTTGTATCGTTAAGCTATCCTATTAATATGTGTACTTGTATATCAACGATAATGCAACAAAGTCCGCGCAAACATTTTCTTACCAGATCATCCATTTGGGTGCAGATGTGATGGACTTTCCAGCCGTTAGCCTTCTGCAGAACGCCCTTTTGATTGGCAATATCGCTCACAGTGACTCGCCTCTCTGTAACCAAGAGCAAATGCAAAAACAATTACAGAAACTCCCTGACATTCACACGATGGAACATTCGTCTGAAGTTGATTAAGCATAAAACGCTGATCGAAACGAGAGTCAGTTAAGAAACCTACCTTTGGGCTTGACGTCAGAATAGCGCATGAAGTGATTGTGTCTTGATTTCCAAGTGTGTCGGTAGCCATTCAGCATGGCGATTGGCGGGCGCTTACGATTTGACACCCACCAAACGCCTGTCTTGTCTAGAAAATGAGATGAAATTAAAAATTATATGCACGTAATCCACATGGAAAATAGGAACCGATTATTCTTGCTTAACAATTTTCTGACAATTGCGGAGAAGTGGAGAATTAAAAGTTTCGATTAATGATTACTCTAATGTTTAACGCCCACTTTTAATATACACGCTATACACGCTTTTTGTAACATAATATTTACCCATTGGTATTATTAGTAGTGTTACACGAATCAAACATTTTTATAATCTTAACCTAACATCGGCGCGTCAACCTTTTTAAGAAATAGTAAGACTTAAAAAGTTAATTTCCAGTCATCTAGTTCTACATTACACCAGAAAATATTTATGCCAGATGTAGGCGATAACACTGGTAGAATAATGCAATATGATCATTAGTAGCAAACATTTTAAATTCTCCCATTTCATTCATCAAAATCAAACATGGCCTGTCTCAAGAGTATTCCAAGCGTTTCTTCCCATTTCCAGATTATCAATTAAACATGATCTTAATATCCGATCTAATTACGAGATATGAGTACGCCATTAAGAGTATTTTTTTCTTTGAATCAACTGTAGTCAACCGCACTACAGGCGTTATGGTGCTTAGGCACTGTGCGAGGGGGAACGACAAGTACCCCGGGACCGCCGAGCCAGTCAATCGCAATACCTACTGGGCTACGACTTCCACGGCTATATTCAAAATTAGAAAAAAATCGGCAACCAATTCCCGTACCTTCTTTGACCACCTCCTTTTTGACAATGGTCTTTCTCAACTTTTCGAACTCTTCCTCTCCTTCAGTCGAGTGCATTTCAATGAGTTCATTGCCCGTTCTTTGAAACAAAAACAAAACACAGTTTAAAAAATGCACTATTAATTAATAATAAAAAGATAATAACTCATTAGCATTTTGCTTACAGCTGCTGCTTTCTTGGTTTCTTACGAGGCGAGGCTCCTACAATGGCGGTAGGGACATTGTTCGATACTTGAGAGTTCGTTGTGGATGTCGATGCAGCAGATGCTAAAAAAATTAATAATTTTGTAGAAAGCAAAGTTTAGGTTTGCCTTTGCAAGGAACACAATAATAAAAAATAGAAAAAATAACACGGATTCTTTCCCAATAAATTTCCTAATAAATAAACCAACTTGATTCTGATGTGTCTGGAGGTTCCTGCTTGACGACAACATTGAGAGGATGAATGCCATTGCAATTGCTGTCGGCACTCTCGTTCGACTGCCCATTTTCCAAAGTGATTTCCCGCAGTTTACTACACAATAAAATTAAAACAAATTAGATTAATCCGGACCTTTCTTGAAACACAATTACAAATTCTTCAAATGGTCGGTCACGAAGTTTTTTAGTTTAGTTACGAGTACCGTGAACGTTGTTTTTTTTAAACACAAAAATGCGAGCATTTATTATACAACTAACTATGGAGACTTTGACAAGTCGGTGCCATTTGACGCAGACAGGCCGCTGGAATCTGGCCGCGGGCTGGAAGGTTGAGATCCGGGGATGGATGCGAGAAGATTTTTCCTGACGTGAGCGCTGGCCCTGTTAGCATAAGGCAAACAGGAAGCACGTTCAGGCATGTCCACAACATGACATCACATTTATTCTTTTTCAACTAAAACTCCTGACTCGGGAATATTGAGCAGACAAGGTGTCCCTGCATCATGCGTGATTCTTGTTTTACGTAGAATAGACACCAATTCTGACAACAGAACTCACCCATCAATTGTACGCTTCCTTAAAATACTTGGTCGGGGGGATGAGGATGGATTGGTGCTGGCGGTCGAGCTGCTCGGCTGCGACGGGCTGGAGGTGTGGGCTGCGTTTATGCTCGACGGATGCGGAAACAACGACGAAGTGGTGGAATCTGGTTTCGCGCCAGCACCTAATGATAAAGAGACTCGCAATTAACCAAATGTCCTTTTTAGGTTTACATTTCTTGTTTTGCGTCTGCATTTTCCCCAATCAATGCACTAGCACATTGGTGATTAATTGACCAAGAAAGTGTACTGCTGTATTTAGTGAACGGCGGGCAACTCACTCTCCAGACTGGCGCCGAATGTGACGGGGACGGCCAACGACGGATGGCCGGTGCTCATGGTTACCATCATCGGATTGAGGCTGACCGACGTCGTGGTGGCTGCCGCTGCACGGATAGTCGACGCGTGCATGGTGATTCCCGACGACTGATGAGAAGACACTGCCAAATGACGTAAGCACAATTGAGGGTCAGCCTCCAACCTCAAACTAACTCATGACATTTATGACCAAGGAAACTCAGCTTTGTGGTGGCGAGCAGCACAAAAAATCTAAAATGATTATCTAAACTTATTTTTGTTAAAATGTATTTTTAAGTCGTATGACTTGTAGCCCAATCGGGTTAATCGGTTTGACGATTCCGGGTACCAATACACCCGGGTGAACCTCACAAACACCAAGAGGGATACATAATTTCATATAGTGATATTCATTATGGAATAACAAATTGTGGTATTAGCTGCAGTTGAATTTAAAAGTCATCTTAAGAAATTTATCGAGCCAAAGTTTTTATTTTACTTCCCTAAACGACAAATACTGTAACGACATTAGATATAGCATATCTATAGGCAATATTAACAGCTGACACAATGAAGAAGCAACGTAACAAGCATGGCCTTAAAAGTCTTGAAGAAAAAAAAACATTAAATATTAAAATGTCGAAGTAAAATGTAAACATGTAAAATGTGACCCTACCAAACCCAGAACACGGCTGGAGGAACGACGACGTCCGAGCTGGTGAAACTCAGAAATGTACAAAACGACAGAAAATTTGCGTCAAAACCCAACACAAAATTTGAAGAAATTAAAAAATTTGCTACCAATTTTCCAGTTAGCAATAGCTGCTTTCAGAAGCAACCAAATATAATTACAAGAGAGGGGCCTATGGCGGGGGTCGAACGACCAGTTGTATCTGAGATATTTGTTAAGGAGGTCCAGAACTAGAAC
>JAQGBY010006863.1:0-12498 GCA_034698785.1 Mycogona germanica | reverse complement strand
TTATTAAACACGACGTTTCTCAACATCCACAAATAAACGTGTTATTTATCATTTCGCAGTCGCGATCTCGTTCATCTCACCTCGCTGGTCCAGCGATTCTCCAAAAAGATTTGTTAATCTTTTTATGTATTTTTAACTTTGATAAACTTTACAACTGCACGCGCTATTCTTAGCAATCAACATTTTTAAAGTAACAACTGTGCAACAGTTAAAGCATTCTGATGGCGCGATGCTTTAGCAAATACATGCTTTGTGAAATGATCTATCGCTACCATGACATACTCATTGCCTGATGAAGCACGATTTATCTTTAAAAAAATCCAGCGTGATGGTATGCATCGGTCCTGGAGTCTGGATTGACATGAGTAGTCCATTCTGGGATCACGTTGGCCTGTTCCTATGCTGGCATTCTTGGCAGGACTTTACGAAAGGTCTCAACATCTCTATGTTGGTTTCTCCAGTAGTAAGTGTCACAGATCCTCCTCCATGCCCGCTCTATGCCCATGTGGCCTGTTTGAGCGCAACCATGTGCTGATGCCAGCAATTCAGGAACTTCTGATAATGGAACCCAGATTAGCTGGCGAGAAATCCCTTTGCGAGATCTATCCACAGTTATGATTTTCGAAGCAGTGTTCTCAGAAACTTAGTCACTCATGCATATACCCTTCAGGATATCTTTGTCCTGTCTTTGTTGAGTGACAAGCCTTTCAACTTATATAAATGAGCAAACTTTCTTCATAGCTGTCTCCTCCGGATGTCCAACATGGCCACAACAACTGAGGCAGTCCACATCAGCATTGCACGGACCTTTCCTATATGCTATTTTAAAGCGAAATTGTTGGAGGTTGATAATCCATCGCTCCATGATTGGAGCGGCTCCTTTTCGCCAAAACGATAGCACAAGGAGTGGTGATCTGTTACCACTGTGAATGCTGATTCGAGGTACTGCCGGTAGTGCTTGATGGACCAGTATATTACGTAGCATTCCTTCTTTGTAGTACTCCAATTTCTCTGTGGTTTAGACAATGTTTTGCTTGCATAGGCAACTACGCGCTCTTTCCCACCATAAATTTGGGTGAGAATAGCAGCGCCAGCAAAGTCTGATGCATCGGTTTTCAAGATGTTGGCCAAAGCAGGATTGAATAACACCATTACAGGCTGCACCATCATACAGGCCTTCAAGTCACAGAATTCTTTCTAGTGTTCTGGCCCCCAGATAAACTTTTAACCAGTCTTGGTGAGTTTTCTGAATTCCAGACACCTCACTGAGAAATTCTGGATAAATTGGCTGTAGAAGTTACACGTAGCCAGAAAAGAGATGATTGCTTTCGCATTCCTTGGTACTGGTATTTGAAGAAGAGCTTCGATATTGTCTGGATCCGGAGCATAAGTACCTGCCTTGATGATAATTTGTACGACCCGTCGTGGCGCAGTTGGTTTATGACGGACTGCGGTTCGGCGGTCCCGGGTTTGATTCCCGGCGCGGCTTTGGCTCGGGGTACTGGTCGGGGTATGATGGGAATTGGATATGACACAGGTTTCAGCTGCCCATTCAGATAACAAAAATCTGTGCACATTCTCACCTCTGATGTATCCTTTTTACCGACCTGAAGAGGAGGACTGGCCCAGTTAGAGAATGATTTTCTAACTATGCCTTGGGCCAGCCACTTCTTCACTTGCTCATTCATCATGGCCTGCTTTTTGAATCCTTAGGGATAGGGCCGCCTTCATCTAGGTACAGCATGCTGTCTCAGTTGTAGTTGTACTAGTGGGATTTTTATGGTAGGTTGCCCCCGATTGAGTACATCCGTGTACTTTACAAGCAGGGGTTTCACTGCCTCATCACCACAATCTTCCAACCAACTGTCAGGTAGCTGCACCATCCATACTGCACTACTGCAGTATGGGAGATCTTCCAAATCCAAGACTAGTCTACCCGTTCGGATAGTAAGTGCCCTGTCACTTAGGTTTGATAGTTCGATTTGTAGACCGACTTCAGTGAATTTCACCCCATGGATGAGAAGATGGTATTCATCCTCAAATTATTCCCACACAATTGCCAATAGGTCGATGCCTGGCAGCAAAATTGCTGTAACATCCAGCTCGACAAACATTTTGATTTGTGCAGGAATCATAAGGTCCTCGGAGAGCATGGCTGAGCAGTGCTTCTTGAGGTAACAACCTCTGGATTTAGATGAAAATATCCATCCTTAGTAATTTAATCTTTCTAGGGGAAGACACCTCGAAAGCACTGCAGATCAGCTCCATGCAGGACTTCAGTAGGTGTGGATCGCTGGCTTCTGAATCTCTCTGTCCCACCAGATTGTCAGTCCGGATCCAGTGTCTTTCCTTAATGGTGTCTTTAAGGAAAAGCTTTCGCTCCCCCTCCAACACACTGCTTGAACACAGGGTGACAGAAAGTCCATACCTATCAGAATATCCACTCCAATACTGAGTTCCTTCATCACCGAGACCGGCATCTTGAACTTACACCCATCATAGGTGAAATCCAAAATAGCCAACTCGATGTGACTCCATTTTGTGCCATTGGCACAAGAGGAATCCATTTGGTTATTTGTCACCTTCCTTTGATTGTGCAGAAGGTGATTCACTTTAAGTGACACGATGGACTGCATAGCTCCAGTGTCACACAGTATTTGCACTAGTTGAGTGTCCTTCTGTTCAGTAAGTCTACAATTAAATGACATCCAGCATTGCAATCGGCTACCACCTATGCTAAGGTTGGTAGTAGAGGGCACTCCAAATCTGTCCGATTCCAGATAAGGACCCGCAACAGTCAGTTTCTTGGAAACTGACTGTTGCTACCTCTCTTTCTAGGAAGAGGTACGCATCCATATCCTGGATGAGTACCACCACATTGCCCACAAGTCTGAGATGAATTTCCTATTGCAGGATATGTCAATTGAAGCTGACTAGACTGTGGCTTATGTGATGAACTAGTCGCTCCTTGTTGATATTGCCAAGGTTGCAACATAAAAAGTCCCGAGAAGCCCTGGTTTAAACAGTCTGCTTGTTCTTGAGAGAAAGGATGTTGAGACTGGCCTGCAGGTGGATAGGTTGCTCCAGTCTGTTGTTGCCTGCTTTTGTGCCCCATAGTAGCAGGCTGAGGTTCGGATCGACCACTGCAACTGGGCTTGTCACTTTTTGGTTTTGGCCCATGAGTCCAGCATTTTGAAAGACCATGCCTTTTACACAAGTCACAGGTTGATTGATCACCATTTTTATTAGCTTGCTGCTGGTTTTTGCCCTTCCTGCCTCCTTGGGCTTGTTGGCCTTGCTGGGGGTTTGAGGTTCCAGCAGCAGCTGTTGGGCTTGGTGGTGGCAGACACACTTTGATAGCTTCTCAGATAAAGATCTTCATCTCCTCACTTGCTTTTTCTAAGCAGAGGAGGTTTGACTTTTCCAGAAGCGACTGTGTTTCTTGCTTTTAGAAGCCTCCTGTACCCAGAGGTTTTCATGGCATTAAATGCCCACTCTGAATCTGGATCTTGATTGTTCTGACTTGATTGAATCTTGACATGATTTTCATCTTCTCTTGCCATGATCATCCTGTGCCATCGATCTGGTGTAATTTCATATTGCAGAGGGATGTTTTGGAGTATTTCCTTATCACTCCAGTTGCAAATATGAGCATAAGATTCCCATTCATGCATCCACGAATAAGCTTGCTGACCCTTGCCTGTGAATTTCTTTTGAAATGTCAGGCATGGTGACAGGTGTGGTGTCATCATTTTGGATGACTTTGCTCCTGTCACTGATGCTTGAATATCTGGATCTGAATTGTCTGATCCAGAGTCAGTATCCAAGCCTTCCATCTTGTTCTTGACTTATTGAGGAGGATCAAGATTGGCCTCCGCAAAACCTGAGTCTCGAACAGTGGGTGTTTCCTTTTTCATCCGTCAGGGATGTCAGGAAATCCTTGTTAAAGATCGATGTAGGGGCTCCTAATCTTCTTCAGGTGGTCCTGATTTATCAAAGATGTATTTAAGTTTTGCTACCTAAGCTAACAAATATAAAAAAAATATTCTACTTCTATCCTTTACGCATTTTCAAATTTTTTGAGTCCGAAATGTGAAGTAGATATATTTTTATCCCTAACACTTTCTAACAGTAAGCCACTAAATATCGAAGAAAATAAAGAAACTAATGATGAAGAAGCTTTCACCAAATTTTTGGATCTAAATCCTATTCAGAAGGATGCTGTAGATAAACTAGCTGTGGTTTTAGAATTATCCTAACAACTTCACTAGTGAATGATTCTTCTCAAAAATTTGGTGTTAATATGAATTTCAAAAATTATCTATTTAATTTAAAATTAAATGATAACTACAATAAATTCAAAAATTAGTTTTACTCTTGAGGATTGAGAAATAATTCTATAATTTTTCGGATTGGTCACTTCCTTATCAATTACTAAATTATTTCTAGGATAAAATAATTTGTGAGGCTGATTTTATTTATACTCTTGAGGATTGAGAAATAATTCTATAATTTTTTGGATTGGTCACTTCCTTATCAATTACTAAATTATTTCTAGGATAAAATAATTTGTGAGGCTGACCAAAATTATTCACCCTTATTTCTGAATTTCAGTTTGACCTGTTTATTCAGAAATATTTATTGAAATATTTTAATTTTACACTGTTTCTTACTGACAATTATTTTTATGGATACTAACCACTTGACTACAAAGATACGATGCTGGAATGTATGTTTTGGAGATCACGCGACGCACTTCCTAACAAGTTATTACTAGCAGAGGCGTCAGGTCCAGGAAATGTCTCATAACAGACTCAGTCCTCTGGGCTTATGCCATGATAATATGTGCCAGTGGGGTTCAAGCTAAATTCTAAGAGATGCCCCAACATCTCATACGGATCATGCCTGTCATGTACCTCACTTACAACTTTATCCAGATAGAATCCTCAGCTGATCAAATGCTGTCCATCAATCTGATCCCTATGTTAGTGGAGCCTGGTAGTGCTGGAAAAGAAATTCAACTCCAGATATTTAACACTATTTCAGAAAAGCCACTGATGAATTTATATGAGTTGGGAAAATTTAGAGTACTGTCATTAACATTATTTATTTAGAGCAATCAAACAAATTTTTACTGTTACTTGAATGAAATGTCGAGTTTTTCTGACTTATAACCACCAAAGAGCACTAAAGATAAAATCTAGAGATATTATCCAGTTTGGTTAGTTATTCTTGTCTTACAACCTCAATAATATTTTGAAAAAATTCTTACTTTAACCTTTATCACATATGAATAAATTATTACAATTCAATCAAATGTGATGACCCTCAGTCAAACAATGGAGGTCACAACTTGCCAAATATCCAATTAAATTGGAATATGAAATGCAAATTGCAAGACTCCCTGCTTGAGAAAAGGTTGGTTCTGACAATCAATTATTTATAAGGAATATATTTTACACATTTATACTCGACATAATATTTATAAATTTACTTAATAGCTGATTTCAATCAGCAAAATTGGTTGATACTCTAACTGACAAACGATAGGGTCAAACTTCAATTCAATAAAAGAAGACACCATTTAACTGGTTTTAAATCACTATATAAATGAATGGACTAAGTGGCCAAGGACAGTGACTCATGCACACAGAAAACTGTGTGATAAATCCCAAAATTAATTTGAGTGAAATAAATTCACCCAAATACGATCAACAAGATTATCTGACAATAAATAAATCGAAAGACCAGCAAAAGAAACAATTGAATAAAATATCAGACAAGAAAAATCTGATTTCTGAAATGAAAATTGCAAATGCAACTTATTAGATCGAAAAATTTAGCATTTCTGATGCGCCCTGTGCAATTCTTTATAATGCTTCTCCCCCAAATGTTTTTTTTAATCAACTGTAGTCAACCGCACTACAGGCCTTACGTCCCCTCTTGGTACTTAAGCACTATGTGAGGGAAACAACCAGTATCCCGGGATCGAAATTTTTGAGAGCCCGCCCCAGGAATTGAACCCGGGACTGCCAAAACCACAGTCAGTCGATTAACCAACTGGGCTACGACGAGTCGTACAATTACGATTAAACTTTACAATTACAATTAAACTGCCATAACGCTGCCATTTTGATTTCCTTTTTTGTTTTTCTTTCTGTTTAGAGATTCCAGTGCTTATTTGCACAGAACACAATTAAGGAAATCAATTTTATGCAAAAATTTACATTTTTAAATGTTTTTTTACGCGCATTTATGCATTTTTGCCACCATCACAAAGAGAGGGTTTCGGCACCATTATGTGGGCATGTATTAATATAAATCAATCATACCACTAGTTCTACAAAAATAAGGATTATGGCACATATCAAGATCTTAAATCAAAACCTTCCTTTATCAAATATAGGTATCAAAATTTATGGATCAGGATAATCATCAGAATCAAAATAAACAGACATAAAGACATATATTCATTTCCCCAAACCAACAAATCATTAATTACTTAATGTTCTGTTACTAACATGGGGAGTGACCCCGGGTTTCTTACTGCAGTTGTCGATACAACTACCGATGGATTTTATATCACCTCACGATTGTCCTCGGCGAATATCTTCGACCTTCACCACCACAATGTAGATTCATCCGACGAGAATCATTCTCCTTCCAACGACGAGAATGCCCAGAGAAGCGTAGCAATTCAACAGTGTAGAGATAGAGGATGGTAGATTGCCCTACTTCATTCGAGCAAGATTCACCTCAGCAGAAAACCACTGTCTCACATCTGGTCAGCAGAAATTCACTGTTCAGCAATACATCCATAGGAAGATCCAAATACTTCGCATTATTTATGATTGTCTCGTCGGAGAAACTGCTCGCTTCGCACTAGTGATTTTGTTCAATTTAAAACCACAACGATGAAATACCACAACGACGAACAATATGATAGGAGTATCGAATTAAAATCCATTGCAAAGAAGATCTCTTCTTTTATTTGCACTTTTTGAAAATGTTATCAATGTCAATGATATTGTTCGAATCTATTTTACCACACCGTTTTCAATATTCTTCAAATTTAAATCAGGCATTCTAAGATTAGAAACAACCAGCAATGGCAACTGATATTGGAGAAGTGACCCCGAGCTTGGCGCGAGAATCACCGACCAAGACTCGGGCTATGACCTCCAATGCTACCCCTACTCCCTATTGTGTATTGTCAGGGCTCACTCTCATTGGTCGGGAGGGGGAAGGAAGAGGAAGAATAGATTATGAGAATCTAGATCTTACATATGTGTAACGCCCTGGGAACTGAAAATAGCTCTTCCCAAGAATGCCACTTGCACCCAGAAAGGGGCACTTACTTGAAACCAGGGAGAGAACACAAAAGAAAACACTAGAGCCAAACACAGTAAAAATATAGGTTTTTATTCTAGACCTATAATTAAATAAACTAAATTCTCCAATAATCAATTACATTTACTATTAACCAATCAATAAATTAAATACTAAATAACTCAAATTAACAAACAACTAAATCCAACTTAAAGAACTAAATTAACCTTAAACTCAAATTCAACTAAACAACCAAGGAACCACTAAATAAATTTATCTAAACTCAAACCAGATCAGCAGAACAATCAAATGAATTCAATTAAACTTAAAACCAACAAATAAAATAAAAAATTCCAACAAAATCCAATACCCATTCAAATAACCCACAGAGATTTTCAAAGATAAAAATAAATTAAAAGAACTCAAATCCAGAATTAAACTCAAAACAAAACTTCACTAAAATAATTTAATACACCCCCTACAACTTGCCCCATCCAAATTGGCCCACTAAAACCAAAGATAACAACAAATTAACAAAAACCCAAGCAAGCCCCAAACAGTCCTGACACTAATACCAATTTAGGTGTTGCCTAACAACAACACCCAAATTGGTAGGCCTACTTATCTAGGGAATGTACATACTGTGGCAGGAGTGTGCATGGAGGGCAGGCCTAAAACAAATGCAGAGCTAGGCTCCTCCCCTTCCCACCCCCAGTCACACAGACTGGGCAGCCATCTTAGATTTCACTCAAAAATGACCAGAAGAAAGGGAGAAAAACCTAGCCTACACTACAAATACAATATCAAAGATCTTATCAAATTAAACCCCTCCACACAATAGATAACTACACCAACCAACTAGGCCCAAACCTAGGCCTAAGCCTAAGGCCTATACCTACAATGTAGACACACTCCAGCCACAATAAATACAAAGAAAAACCACATTACTTACCTAATTGCACTCCTCTACCCAGAAGAATGGCCACAGGAGAGCAGGAGAAACCAGGTACAATCCAAAACAGTCAGAACAGCAAACTTCACCAGAACCAGACTCAAGAAACAGCACCACCTCCTTCTCCAACCACACAAATCCAGAAAAGAAAAACTATATGGAAGAGCAAACTGACTTCCTGCTATAAGCCAGTTGCATATAACACCCACTAGACGGCCAACCCCTTGAATATACAGCAGAAGCAAACTGAAAAACCAAAGCAGACTGCAATAGCCACCCAGTTGCCAAAACTGGCCACTAGGTGGCTACTGCAGGCACTGGCGGCCTGTCATCTGTGGTGGCTGGTCATTAAACCAGCACACCACAGAAAAACACAAAAACAGCCCAACCAGGCTGTTACAAATGCAGCCCTAAGTGCTGTTATTTATTCTGTACCTGACAGAAAAATTATTCAATATGCAATGAAATAGTTGAGAATGAGCATTCTCAACTGCAAAGAGGGTCGAACCCAAGACACTATAAGATTAAACGATGTCAGCCGAGTTGGCAAAATTCAGAAGTGCACGAAGCAAATAAATAAAACTAATATTTTCGAAACACAAAAAAGAATAGATAGAACTCACCAATTTCTTTCTTCATGAACCGATAACAATTTAGAAGAAACTTGTAAGTAACCTAATACGACAATTGTCGTTCTCTGCAGTATATATTGGATTTTAAGGTGCTGCCTGTAATCTACTATGGTAGTCACCTAACGATATATTATTTTATTACACTGAGGTTGTTTACAGAAAAATGAACTACTCGTAATTTACAGTCATATGATTCATTTTTACCTTCCAACAGTCCACAGTCAGATTTTTCTTTATCCTCCGCACGAACCAGAAGATCGCCTTCACCCAGCAATTCCCCAGCACTTTCGGTGACAGTTGAGATCAGGCACCTTGAAACATCCGGTTTTTTTGCATCTGAAACATATCCTGGTGCGAGAATAGTGACTTCCGATCGCACTTCCGCCACACAGGTGTCAACTTCAGGTCGTACTTCCGGCGTTCGTACCATGCTGTCCTGCACGCACCGCGGTACTTTAGATAAAGGTACGATGTCCACCGTGATGGTCCGGCACCGGCCACTTCGTTCCAACTCCCGGCACACCCGCAGCTGACCATTGTCAAGCGAGAACCATGTGCCATTCCGTTGCGCCACCTGCAGTTTGGCTGGCGCCTTGGCGCCATCTGGTGGCGGCAGTGGGCACAGGACAGAGTAATCGCGCAGGAAGTGAATGTCGGATGGCGGTAGTTGCATGTCATGTGGTTGTTGCGCGGTCGATAGATGTGGTCGGGTTAATCACGAGTTGCGCCACCGTGCGGAGTGTGCCGTGGACTGACAGTCACACCTCAAGCGGCCAGCATCGGCATCTGTCTAATCGATTCGTAATTGCAGGGTCAGTGCCGACATCCGCCATTATGAATTACTGGTTACCGAATTCGATTATGGATTTTTTTCTTGGTGTTGAAGGTTCTGCACTTCTGGGGAAAAGAAAAATAATATACTGTCAAATTGCGTTTCAGATGTATTTCGTTTCAGAGGTTTCAGATGTATTAAAGTATACAGTGTATGATTTGAGCAGATGTAAATAAATAATTAAATAAAAATAATAAACAAGCAAAGTACGACTCGTCATAGCCCAGTCGGTATTGCGACAGACTGTAAATTGGTGGTTCCGGGTTCGATTCCCGGCACAGGCTCTCGAAAACTACGATCCCAGGGTACTGGAGTGCCCCTCGCATAGTGTCATAACGCCTGTAGTGCGGTTGATTGCAGTTGATTGAAACACAAAAATAGTGTCCATTTCATGGTGCTGCATGACGCCGTTTGTGAGCTATTCGATAAAAGTAAGTAAACGAATCAATTAAGAGCTAATTTTGCTGACTCGTCGTAGCGCTGTTGGTTTAGCGACTGACTGTGGTTCGACGGTCCTTGGTTCGATTCCTGGCACGGGCTCTAGATTATTCGATCCCGGGGTACTAGTGAAAATGTGCCCATCACATAGTGCCTTAGCACCGAGAGGGGAACAGAAACTTATGTTTTAAAAACACTGCAGTGAATTTAAAAAATAATAATAACATTTTTAAAAACTACTCGTTCTTGATGTTATTATTCCCTAGGGCAGGAACATCTACATGAAAAAACAAAATTAACGAAATAAATCAATCACAAATCTGGCTCCTGATCTCGACCATGATTTACCCCCATGCGCACTGTCTTGGACTGAAACATTTTTTTTTTTTTTTTTTAATTCACTGAAGTGACGGGTCACAACAGGAAGATTCTGTACCTCTCTCGGTGCTTAGGCACTATGTGAGAGGCACATTTACACCAGTACCCCGAGCCAAAGCCCGCGCCGGGAATCGAACCCGAGACCGCCGAACCACAGTTCGTCATAAACCAACTGCGCCACGATGGGTCGATGGGACATTAGCAGCCCAATGGCAGTTGGGTAAATTTAGGAAACTGCAAAGCATTTCATTCAAATATTCAGCAACTATAAAGAAAAATGACGTGCAGTGCGGTACAGCACCAAGGGAAACTTTTGAAAGGCTATGTGCTGACATTGCTAATCTATATGTATAAATGTGAATGTATGTTTGTTTGTTGGTTTGTTTGTTGGCTTGTATGTATGTCCTTTATGCATTACTAAACCATTTATCCGATCGCTATTCTCTCTTTTGTTCTTCTTGCTGACGTCAGTTCAGAACCCCCCCTCCCCTCACAATAAACAGTTTCATTTAACGCCACCAGAGCACAATCTGTGTATAGATTTGCATGCGTCACGGGAAAGCGACAAAGCATGGGAAAGCGGGAAAGCATGGGAAAGCGGGGTGCAAATGAATGCATCCTATCGAATCACAGCAATGTGACACGGGGCAGCTAGTCTATATATATAAATGCGAATGTTTGTTTGTTTGTTTGTTTGTATGTATGTCCTTTATGAATTACTAAACCATTCATCCGATCGCTATGAAACTTTGGGAAGTTGTTCACTACATTCCCGAAAAGGTTTATGCCAAATGTTTCTCTCTTACGATCATCAGATCGTACATTATTTTACTTTTTGCATACTTTTTTGCATACATTCCCGTGACCCCAAACCAAAAATTCTGGACTTTCCTGCAAGGCTTCTAGGTGTGCCCCCACAATCACTCAAGAGAAACCTTCAACCTTCTTCTCTCTTTTGTTCTTCACGTTGACATCAGTTTAGAACCCCCCCCCCCCTCCCCTCACAGTAAACAGTTTCCTTTAACGCCACCAGAGCACCTTTGCATGCATCGTGGGAATGCATGGGAAAGCGGGAAAGCACGGGAAAGCGGAATGCAAATGAATGCATCCTATCGAATCGCAGCAATGTGTGACGGGTAAGCTAGTGTACCAATAAAATGATTTAATTAAATGAACATAAAATAATTAAGACACCGGGGTATAAGTTACTTAAAAAACTGTGATAAAAATTGCAGGACACAATTTAGGATGTGGCTCCTCTCCTATTGGAACTCAATAGCATTAAACCTGAATCCAATTCACTATTGAATCTATGACAAACGACTCAATCCCATTCCTGGATGTCTTGATATATCTCAACTGTCAGCGTGGATTAAAATTTAACTGTGTACTGGAAACCAATGGCGAGTCTAAACCCACCGAAATTTGCGACCAACTCTGACTAGGTTTTTGCCCGCAATACCCTGTTCTATTATGCCCTGCGTGGAGCACGGATTTGCAGCACAGCCATGGGTCTGCGTGCTGAATTGCAATTCCTACTCCACACTTTTCTCACACGATCTGGGGCGAGCACTGATCTCATCTTCGGAATATTTCAACTTGCTTTGTCTCATGCATCGGTCCAGGGCTCACCTCCCCCCAACCCACAACCTTCCCAACCCATCCACAATGCACACCTCCCTATTACCCCACCCAACCTCCCCCCATTCATCAGGGCCCAGTTAACCCTTTAACCGGCGAGTTATTTTTGCAATGTGCGACATGCCACCGGCGAATTAATTTTGCAAAATAGTCATTTTTTAAAAAAAAAATCATAACTTTGGTTCTAATAACCCTAGACACATGACAGCTGGCAATTTTGAAAGGTAACATGATGGCGGTCTTACCTGTCACAAGCTGGCCCGGGTGTGGTACAGCTCGAAGCACGGATCAATGCA